>OZ020253.1:10156447-10428147 GCA_963971285.1 Astropecten irregularis
CAGTGGCCGATTTCACGACGTACTAAGAGGCCTAATTTTCACACGACGCTAAAAAACTCTCAATCATTGAGAAATTCTCTCATGGTTAATACGAAATCTTACAAAAGTGTCATCGTGTGGAAGGACACCAATGCTTGAGAGTGACCCACGTCCCTGATATAATTTCTCAATGGTTGAGAGGTTTTTTAACATCGTGTGAAAAGGCCTGTGATCAGTCCTAATTGCTAAGCTGCGGAGTGTGATGTCACAATGCAAATCACTTCGGTGATGGTACTGACAACTTATCTTAAGATTGTGAAATCCAGCCCTGGGACCGATTTAACGAAGCACTAAGATCGATCTTTAGTGTAAAATTCATCTTAATTTCTATTAAAATAATAAAGCATGATGTCAAAATGCAAATCACTAAGTGTATGGTGATGGTACTGACAACTCATCTTAAGATTTTGAAATCCAGCCCTGGGACCGATTTAACGAAGCACTAAGATCGATCTTTAGTGTAAAATTCATCTTAATTTCTATTAAAATAATAAAGCATGATGTCAAAATGCAAATCACTAAGTGTATGGTGATGGTACTGACAACTCATCTTAAGATTTTGAAATCCAGCCCTGGGACCGATTTTACGAAGCACTAAGATTGATCTTTAGTGTAAAATTCATCTTAATTTCTATTAAAATAATAAAGCATGATGTCAACATGCAAATCACTGAGTGTATGGTGATGGTGCTGACAACTCATCTTAAGATTTTGAAATCCAGCCCTGGGATCGATTTAACGAAGCACTAAGGTTGATCTTAAGTGTAAAATTCATCTTAATTGCTAAGCAAAATGTGATGTCACAATGCAAACCACTATGGGGATGATATTGACAACTCATCTTAAGATTAATCTTATTGTTTTATGGAATCCAGCCCTGGTCTCTATACCCTTGACCGAAGAGGTTCAAGCACACTCCGGCCCTCCCGATGGTCAAGTCTAGTGCATTTGTCTCAGTCGTTCTGTCTTGTGAAACCTCACTTATCACAAAATATCCATTGACAAGTCGCTCAAGTTCAGACTCCGATGAAAGAAGATGCACACGCCTTGTCTCTTGTGTATCCATCGGCATCATCTCATTTAAAATCTACAAACCTGTCCATTACATCACGGCTGAGTGATTTAGAACTGACCTGGGCTGTGGCAGTCCACCACCGTGCGCTCACGGGCAAGACACGTTCAATATACGGATTGCACACTAATTTCTTTGGCTAACACTTGTTCAAGCACATCGAAAAGGGGTTCGGGATCTCTTAGTCGACCATGAGCTCGCGTTCGTTTCAGGATGGAGGAAGAAAAGAGATCTAAGACCAAAAACCGGTAGAATAAATGCAGCTGCACAGAAAAGGTGGACCAGTGATTCTTCGTCCCTTTTACAAAATGTACAGTGGTTGAAATAACCTTCTCAATCTTAAACAGTAGATAATTCGCGCCCAAGATTCTATTAATAAGTCAGAATTGGAACCATTTTAATTTGGTATCTACGGTACAAAAGAAAGGCGTAACACTGATGTTTTTATTTACTTGGAACTGAGTCGTGATGTACTTGAACGTTTTCCTTTCTTCTTTTTTCATTTATAATTTTTTATTCATCACCAAACAATGAAAAGACGCGAATGATTATAGAAATACAAAGTGTGGTAATGGCGGACACCTGCATGACAGAATCAAAAGCTTTATATACGGAGCTAGATTCCTTATGCAAAGATTAAGTGAATGGTTTCTATACGTGAATAAGTTCTAACAGAATAACTTCTTCTTCAAGGCTTAATGACAAGAGAACGGCATTTTATATTAAAATGACAATTTCCGGTCATTATTTTAGTTGATGAGTAGTTTGAAGCAGTTAATTACTTGTATCTAATAAATAGCACATTTTGATAATTGTATCGATTTTGGTTTTTATGAACGGTGTATAATAGGAGACTTTGGAGAACCGGTCTTCAAGTCAACAGCGCACACGCATGCACAACAGCGCAGACGCAAAACAACGCGCGCATGCTCACAATTGCGTGCACGTGCGCTGTTGACTTGAAGATCGGTTCTCCAAAGTCTCCCATTATGGTCACCCTGCTGTCCCTTAGTTTTCACATGCTGCGTGCCTTTGATGGTGTCATTCTATTTTCATGAAGCAGACCGATACGACACCTGCTGCACATGGTTATGAGGGTGAATTGGGGAATTCTGTCCCCCTTATAAATGTGTCAGGTAAAATTCATTGGCTGTGACCCGGTACATTTGACTGGGGGACACTTTTAACCATAGATGAATCGGTCTTCTGGACACTTTTACCTGGGTAATTCTGACCACCCGGACATATTTTTCAGGGAGGACAGAATTACCCTTTACGGTGGCTGACTTAATATTTACACACCGGTTCTTTTCTATTGAGCGGTATAAGGACTTGATGCCCCATCAGTACACGCTGTGTTGTTTTCTTTGGGGGGGGGGGTCTTCAGAGAACGTTTTATGTTTCTCCGTATATCAGCCATTTACATCGCCACATTTGACGGCTTGTGCACACAGGCCAAGGGACATTATTGATTCCATCGATATGGCAGTGCATTAGAGACACAGGAGACCCGAGGAATAAGGCATCTGTTTGAAGTAAACCGAGAATGCATGGAGCAGGTTTTAATAACGTTGTTTTTTGCATGCCTTTATCAATATCACGCTCTTGCCGTTTTACGATATGTTCGCGTGTATACAGTTCAGCTGCAACACGCTGGGTAAATATTATTTCATGCACGTGCATTTGTGAGTGTAGGGGACGGGTGAAAACAAGCCCTATACGTTTTTGTATTCACCCATGCACTGACCTCCCGTGATCAGAGATCGTACACCGACCGAAAGATTGTAGAATTTCATGAGGCTGTAATGTGTTGAATATCTTGGCCTGGTTTTTCCACCTCCCTCCGGTCATTCTTTACGGGGAAGGTAGACAACGAATCCAGGGAGTTTTTCTGGGGACGAGTAGTGAAACATGCACGACTTGTTTCATCATCTAAACCCTCACGATGTTTCTTTACCGTCTAATAGTCATGCCCTTTGACAATCCGAGCGGTTGACGAAGAAATTGACGAAACGCTGTCTTGCAATTTGGACAAAAACAAAATGGCCACGCGTCAGTCGTGGATGCTCAGAATACACGGGTTTACACTTCGAAAAGTGCGCATGCGTGGAAGTGCCTCGTTTTGAAGTTGCTATCAAAATCTAAGATGGCCGCCGAAGTGTAAACCCGTGTATAACTGAAAGTTACTGCAATCAATCGGGTGAGAGGTTGGTCAGGAGTCCTGACTACCTCCTCGACTTTCCTCTAGAATAGGGGAGTTGACAGTCGGGCTCCTGTCTAAAAGCCCATAATTGCCTTAAAAACTGCTTCAAATAGCCTAGGGGATTATTGGTTACTCATATAAAAATATTCATGTCAAACAATTAGGATATTTGACATAAAAGTTATTCGTTTTCAGATTTGATAACAATGAGTGATAAAGTTCACAAAATAAAGGCATTCCTCAAATGTTATGATAGGCATATATAAAGTAAACAAAAGACGTCAGTTTTGTAATTTTGGAAACTCACTATTTTATAAGGTTCATACTAGGACTAATATTTGCGTGAACTGTTTCTCTTTAAAATGCCATATTCATCGAAACTGCATTACAAATCTAAAATGGACTTGTAGCAATTGGAATACAATAGGAACATGCACAAAGTCGCGCACTCAAGTAATTTGATATCCGTTAATTGTGTTCGGGAACAACATGGACGCCCATTTGGATGAAATTCGTGCACGTACGGTATTATGATGAATACATTTTGAAAACTATAGGTGATTGGAACGAATGCAAATTTCTTTCAAGAAACATCATGTAGGCTACAATGATGTTCTATATCCCTTTGAACGGTGGCCTCGTGCAGTGTAAAATGAAAACTCGGTTTGCTGTTGCCCTGAAGGCCGAAGTCAGAAAGGGTATTCCTTGCAATGTATCAGCTGCCGGTAATGTTGTCTATATATCTTGAATGTAACACCCCATCCCCTGCATTTATGTCGCTCCATAGCTTATGATGAGGCAGATGGTGTCAGAATATGTCCAGACAGCAGTCTCGAAGGCTCAGCATCGCTGCGATAACATGACACATAAAAAGGAGCGGTTTAAAAAATTACCCTGATAGTATAGCATAGTAGCACTGACCAGGCCGCTCACTGTATGCCAGTCACGGACTGACTACTGCACGGACCCTTTAAAGTTTAAGTTGAAGTGCTTTTGGGGTAAATTAGGTCCATGGTTACAGCGTGCCTGCGCGTATTATAACCGGGAGCCTGCATCACACACCTCATGCACGGAACAGTGTGTGTCAGATGAGAATGTGTAAACCGATGGGACGTTTCACCCACGAAGTGTCTAAAATAATGCTATTTGAGAATTTGTCCATGCGCACAATTCAAGACCGGACTTCGTATTAATTTTATGTGTACCCACGTATTCTATTTTTAGAAACCTTTTCGGGTTGTATAAGTCAAGTTTTACCGCATTATATTGTTCAGGATTTCCTAAAGTTATTATAAGGATGCCAAATCCACCAACGGATTATTACATTTTGGGGGCTAATGAAGGCGTCCTGGCTTCGACATCTTTTGTTCTATGCATTTCGCGACGTTTTGCCGCCAAATATATCCAAATATCATGCTATTAAACCTACTCATTTACCCGATTTTTCTATTTTTCATTTGACCTTAGTTTACCTAATTTAAATTGATTTTAATTCAATAAATTCGTGAGATTTGTTTCTGACTTCCACTAAGATGGCGCACGATCAGGACAGCGCCCCCTACTGACATTTTCCGAGTTCTTCTCGGTTGAAGGCATATAAGATATTCTTGCCGTGCTGCGTTTTGTCAACGCAACACATTTGCGAACTGAAGCAATCTATGTATCCCGTTTTCAAACTCACGCCAAAATCCGCGGGCTGAAGTCTCGCGAGATTTCAAACAATACAAAGACCATGCAAGCACGATGATTTTTACTTCAACTTCCGTTGAAGAGGCTTTGAAAAAACAACCACTTCCAATTACCGAAGCCAGAAATCGGGGTATTAACCGAAATCCCTTTTGGATAGCTTCAAGGCTTCTCAATAATCAGAAACAAAATTGCTGCAATTCGTGCTGAGCAAAAAAAATGATAACACGCAGCAACATATAGGGCATGGATTATGTTTCAATTCCCCCAATGCGGTCTGTGTATGCATTCACAAGCCCAAACACACTCACTATTGCCTCGCTGTCGCGTGGTACACAGCGAGCTATCATACTGATTTGCCAGGCCCCTGGAAAAAAGAAAATATTATTGGCTATAGTCCAGAATCAATATTCGCTGAAAACACAAAGTCAATCGTTATCCGCAAAAAAAAAAAAATGAAACCATATCGCCCCTAACCCATGGGGACTCTAGAGGGGCGAGATAGCTTCCTGAGTTGACTGGAGGACAAGGCTATACGGAAACGACCAAGGATATAACGATGTACGATTGACTTGGTGCAGTCTATCGGCGGTTGATAACGGTGAAAATGATCCGAGCCCAGGGCCACTGCTATGAAGATGAGATGGTAAAGACTATCGGGGCGGATATTGGACGAAGTTATCTAACATCAATGATACTTATAGGCCATCCACGGGCTGTCATTATTCAGAAACGATAGCGTACTTCCATTGGGGGGACATATTAAACCCTATAGCGACTGATATAATAATACTACGTTATTTTACGTTAGGGCGACAAATTCTATTACAAAGACAATTTGTCTCGCCCCATTTTCTTCCCTAAAAAAACCAGAATATAGAAAGAATATTACTGTCGGAAATGTTTTTACGACTCCTCGAATCCTCAAACGTTTGTAAAATTTACTATAAGGAGTATCATACTTTGGTTTTTGTCAAAGAAATACAGTTTCGTAGGCAAAATATCAAGACAGATACAGTAACAGTCATCTGTGAAAATTTCAGTCCCATACGTTGCCCACTTTTTGAGAAAACAGCGAAAAACGACCACAGTATTTCTTAAGTGTTTTCTCTTTTATTTTGATCTTTTAAAAGATCAAAAAGATTTTCGGTCGTTGTTTTACTAATTTCCGGATAAATACACCATTTCAGGCGAAAAAAAAAAATAACGGTATGTTTCTACCACCACCATCTTCATACCCTGTAAATTATACACATATCTGTGAACATTTCTGTTTTGGCTTCTTACCAATGTATGATACTACCTGTAAGTCGTTCTCTGCGAGCATCGCTATCTCACTTGATATGAGATGGCTACTTTACGATCGATTCTCCGTTTAGCGAAGGATTTGGTCTTCCAAAGCCATGATCGCAAAGGGTTAGTGAAATCGGCCCGAGATCAGTAGCCTCCGTGTACGATTCAGTGAACGTTTTTTTGTTATGTTATCCTTTTTCTTTCAACCACTTTCCGCATTTTTTCAATTTATATGCTAAAACCAACTAAAACATGCCATTCTGTAGAATCGGGTTGGTTTTGGGGGTAGAGTGCTGAGGGGAATCTAAAAATAAAGGAGGAAATGTAGATTTCGTAATTTACTTCAAGCATATGCTTCGAACAAAGCATATACATTGCAATGTTCAATTATAAATAACTAGTAACTAATAATGTTAATGAAGGGTACCCAGTGGCCTTTTGATTTTAACTGTGTGTACAATTTAAAGGTAGTATCGTTATCATACTTTGATAACATACCGCAACAGAAATATTCACAGATTTACCTATAACTTTCAGAGTATAAAGATGGTGGTGGTAGAAACATGCTGTTAAAATATTTCTGCCTGAAATGCTGTATTTATCCAGAAAAAAGTAAAACCACTGACCAAAATTATTTTGGATCTTTTAAAGATTAAAAAATCAAAGATAAAAGGACTAAAGAAATACTGTGGCCGTTTTTCATTGTTTTCTCAAAAGGTGGGCATCCTATGGGACAGAATTCTTTACAGATGACTGTAACTGCATCGTCCTTGATATTTTTGCCCATGAATCTGTATTTCTTAGCCAAAAACCAAAGTATGATATTTACCTTTAAGCTGGTTTCTATAAACCTATACATTCCTATAGATAACAAATTTAAACACTATCCTACATACTGGCAGCATATTTGCTGAATACGAACCATTGACTCACCCGACAATGGTGTTCAATATAATAATTAGGAAGGTATGCCGTGCAAAAAAAAAACCTTTTCCTCTTTTATTCAGGGGAAAGCACAACTTATGTGCCTTTCTTCACAGGAAAGCGGGTTTAAAAATTGTTTCCTTTTAATGGCTGTTTGCAAGCACATAATTCCGTATATGTTATTCTGACAGCACAAAAAGGATCATGGGCGTAGCTCCCGGGGGGCTAGGGGGTTGCACCCCCCCCCCTCCCAGGTTTTCACTTTTTATATTTTATAAAAAAACAATATTTTGTGCACAAAAGTATATGGAAAAC
Organism: Astropecten irregularis; assembly: GCA_963971285.1. Lineage (NCBI taxonomy): Eukaryota > Metazoa > Echinodermata > Asteroidea > Paxillosida > Astropectinidae > Astropecten > Astropecten irregularis. Next base: position 10,163,980 of record OZ020253.1, read on the forward strand.
GACCAAGCCACACGATCAACTCCCCCCCCCCCAAGTCTGAGGACGTGTGTACAGTACTGAAAGTGATAGTAATTCTAAGCGATATTGTACAAAAATATTGATTCTGTAGTATGCACGTTATAAATAACACGTACTAGATCGAAACTGTTTTTGATCCCTTATCCTTATTTAGTATCTCTACATTTCATCCGCCGTCACGGTGATAGTTTCCAACATTCACGACATCCAGAGTGGCTACAGGAATCATTATTTTGTATAGGCCAGAGGTTTGCAACCTCATAAATAATGTTGCCTTGTCTGCATGTGCAGCCAACACCCTCGGCTCTCCTGCTTGTTCCGTGTCCGGTCGATTTAGTGCCGCTTCGTAAGAAAGTCTGTTAACCGATAAGGAAGGATCGTGCTTTGAATGCTGTTGTTTTAGTTTTCAGATACCGTGTCCACTATCGCTGAATACTTTACGCCTTAAACCACTGTGGCTGTGCTGAAACATGTACAGTATTCTCCTTCGTGTATAATAATCAAGCCTTCCAAAAGCAAGTTCATTAAAGGTAGTATCATACTTTGGTAAGAGACCAGAACAGAAATGTTCACAGATTTACGTATAACTTTCAGGGTATGAAGATGGTGCTGATAGAAACCTACCGTTAAAATATTTCCGCCTTAAATGGTGTATTTATCCAGAAATTGTAAAACAACGACCGAAAATGTTTGATCTTTAAAAAGATCAAAAAGAAAATAGAAAGGACTCAAGAAGTACTGTGGCTGTTTTTCACGATTTTCTCAAAAAGTGGGCACCGTATTGGACTGGAATTTTCACAGATGATTGTTACTGTATCTGCCTTGATATTTTTGCCCATGAATCTGTACCTCTATGACAAAAACCAAAGTATGATATTACCTTTAAACCCAAACAACTTACCCAAACAGAAATGTTCACAGATTTACGTATGACCTTCAGGATATGACGATAATGCTGGTAGAAACATACTGTTCAAATATTTCCGGCTGAAATGTTGTATTTATATAGAAGTTAGTAAAACAAACACTAAAAACAGTTTTGATCTCGGGGTAAGAAAACCATTCTTTATGCTTCGTAAGACAAATTGAGTCGGGTTAACGCTATTTTCTCGTAACTCAGACGTCCGAATGAGCTCTAATTATTGTCACAGGTTTATTATTTCATGTACATATTTGATCAGACAAAGTGTCGGGTGCTGTTCTGTGACCTTCACCAATCATGTATTATACCTTTAAGACAGGCTACATGAAAGCACTTGAACGTTTTAGTACGTATATTAACTTTTATTATACCATCATGCCTGCATAAATACCCGTCATCTTATTGGTGGATCTTGATCACATGTCAACCAAATATCTCGTTCTATTCGACGGGTATCATCGAATAGAACTTTCCTGGCACTAGGTGGCGCTCGCGTTAGTAAAACAATTCTGTAAAATGGCAAAGGTTAATACGCGAGTATATGATCGTTTCTGCTAACAGAAAAGGAAATTTCGGATATTGATTAATGCGGACATGATATAAAACAAATAATGAATGTTTCACATTCGTGGAATGGTAAGAATAACTTTATTCGCTTGCATAGAAATTTCATTTATCACCTCGTGAAATTATTTTACCATTCCATTCATAAACATTTACTATTTGTATACTAGTCGATTGGTATACATCAGATTTAGATAATTTCGAAAGCTATTTCATTTGAATGAATGCTCTCTTCATCAAACAAACAAACAAACAACCAAAAACAAAGAGAAAACAAAACAAAACAAGAAAAAGCAAGCCTATATAAATAATGATGTATGTTTAATATAAATATTGCTTGCAAAATGCATTACATTTTTTTTAAGTACAACTGATTGCCCCATGCGTTCATAGACCAGATGCTTCTTATACTTATTAGCAATATCATATTCCTGAAAAGTGTCATAATCTTCAGGATTTAAACTGTTGTAATCAAATTATTGATGTGAACAAAACATTATGGAGGGCTGGATAGCTGCTCAGTTCTTAGAGCGCATGTACGGTATTCAGGAGGACGGCGGTTCGAATCCCTCTCAGGTCATTTTGTCTGTGTTCACTTCAGTCAGGTTTCCCTTGTGGTTATTTTGATGATTAAAATGTGTAACATTTTGTTTGACTTGTCTTTCCTATAATGTTACAGTGCAGTTTGCAATGGCGATACATCAAATTTACCTAAATTGACTTGTGTCATTTCCTTTTCATTCTTTTTTGTCAGAAAGCATTAATGAATTATCGCACACTTTCTTTCCAATCAAATATCATGAAATGTTCAGCCATTGCAAAATCGGTTGTGGCGCCAACTTGTGACAGAATGTTAAAATAATACTATACCGGTTACCCATGCAGTCTAGTATGTTTGACATAAAACGTTGCGGGCAACTGCTAATTCAACAAGAGACGATCTCGCCAAAGCGAAGTTATTTTCATAACGACAGAGCCTGATTTGATTTATTCTTCAATTGTCCCTTATTATTGTCCCAACGGTGAATGAGTAATGCAGAGCGTTGATTATCATTTCAATTCTCTTTCCGTTTTTCGTCTTTGTAATGAAGTAGCTTGCTGTCAATGAAGCTGTACTATATAGGAACATCTGCATTTAACAAAAGCAAGTGGTTCAACAACTATCACCTGCGGTGTTGTTTCCATTGCAAACATATGCGGGGCTGAACAAATATGCTGGAACTAAAGTCGTTAGCGTTGTGATTACTTTCTTCCTTTTAGAAATATGATATTCTGCAAATACTGCAAATGTGGTGAATAAGATTGGTCTGTTACATTGGCTGTTGAAATTTGGCTGAAATTTGGCAATCGAAATTACCATTTGCAGTTTTGCAGGTTTTAAAATCCAGCCATTTCTCTTATATGAAAGCGTTTCAGCTGGAAATATGTTAACCGAATTATTGGTTTCAGTGAGAGCATTTTGAGTGGAATACGTTCAGACCGCAACTAAAATAACAGAACTACGTTTGCGTTCATCTTGCATATTGCATCTAAACTTTCTAAAGTAAACCCTGTTTTGAAATAATAGAAGGAAGTTATCACATAGAGACTAAATTCTCGTGAGTTCCACATTCCTGGGTAAAATAAAATTTGACAGCCATTTCGTTTCTTGCACTGGATCAAAGGCTAGCTCTGGTTAATTTGGTGATTTAAGAGCAATATAGGAGATAAACGGAGTAATTGTCAGCGGAAACATCCATTGGGTTATTAATGTTTTCCATCTATGCGGCTTTGATGTATCTGTGGTGATTATTATAGCACGGACCGAGATCTAACAGGTACGGTGCTCCACGAGTTTCATCCACTTATCCAGATAACCACATAATTTATCTAAAGTTGACTTTTTAAGACGAAGTAGTTTTATCTCAATAATTTGTTCGACAAGATGACTTATAGAAATATAATAATTTATCTCGCCAATGCCAAGTCGACTTATTTAGCCTTACTAGTCGACTTATCGAGAAAGCTTGTCCCGCTAAGATGACTTCGTGAAAACTAAGAAGTAAACATATCCTTATAATTTATCTGGCCAAGTTGATGAAGTGAATCTAAAATGTCGTCTTATCCAGATTATTGACCTCAGATTAAGTAAGTCGACTTTGTAGGATAAACCATCAGAACAAGTCGACTGACTTCTTTCAGTCGTCTCGGCGTGATAATTAATAAGAACATATTAATAGACATCTTTGTTTCAGTAAGTCGTCTTGGCGAGATGAATAAGTTATCAGGATATGTTGACTTCTTAGTTTTTACTAAGTCATATGGCGTGATAAATGTTCTCGATAAGTCGACTTGTAGAGCTAAATAATTCGACTTGGCATTGGCGAGATAAATTATGCAGTAATATGGATAGGTGGCAGGCTTTATACACCGTGCATCCATCATATTCCTCATATACCCGTTTTAAGATAACACCAATTCCAAAAGGAAAAACAGGTGCCAGACTATTTTGAATCCAAGCCTCAGTTTGATTGTCCTGCTTCAAATGCAGGATGGAAGCACGATGAATATAAGGCATCGAATGCCGTTAATAATAAAGGGTGCGCAAAAAGAAACTTCCGTTTTACTTGTACATGTATGGTTAGCATAGCTTTTCCATGCAATAAATTGCTTTGCGTTGTGTACGTTTTCCCATGTCTGTTCAAATTACGTACGGTAATATTGAGCGCCGAGTCTTTCAATGTTATGGCCATGGTATTCATAAAGACCCATTAGTGCAGACCCAGCCTGTACTGTGTGCACGGTAACTCATCGGCATTTTACATGTCATAGATGTTAATATACCTCATACGGTCAGGGTCATTTGCATATTAATTGGCTCATCAATAACGCAAGGTGGCATGGAGGAATGGGTAAACAGCCAATTCGAGTCCTTTCTCCCTGAAACTAGTGTCTACATTACATTAGTTAACCATGAATGTGCTCCAGTAATTATTCATAGGCTATACCAATTACCAGTATAAAAGATACATCAGCGTTTTAATTATTAGCACTGTCGAAGCATGCACTTACAATGGGAAAAGTACCACACGATGTAGCATCTGGCTGCATAGTTTACTTCAACCCAGCTGATGAATTATGTTGAGTTTATAGTCTGCGTTTTGTTTTACCAATTGCGTTATGCCCGCTAGGCAAGCAATGGTAATTTTCACCATTGCCCCCCCCCCCCAAGTGTTGTTATTGTTGTTTGGTATGGTGTCTTCTTTATTGTTTTGTAATTCGAGGCGCAAGGGAACACTACTAAGCTTCTTTGGGGCGAAGTTCATTGCCCCACAAGGCACCCCAGGCGCGGTTGCTAACGGTATAACATCTGATTCTGCGTGATTATTATGCACGAAGCCCAGCCAAATCCGAAGAATAATACTCACCCACAGCCATCGCATGCAGAATCAACAGATAAACATGGGGGAAATGACTTAGTCTTATAATACATGGTGTGGTGTGTCGTATTCGTGTGTGTGTTATAGCTTAAAGCTATAGTGTCATACTTTGCTCGTATACCGAAACAGAAATCTTCACAGATTTACATATAACTTACAGTTATCAACAGATAACTTACAGATAACAAACGTACAGGGTATGAAGATGGTGATGGTAGAAACATACCGTTACAATTTGTCTACCTGAAATGATGTATTTATCCAAGAAAAGAGAAAAGACTAAAACTAAAGACCAAAACCAATTTTGATCTTTTAAAGATAAAAAAAAGTACAGAAATACTGTGGCCGTTTTTCACCTTTTTCTCAAAAAATGGGAACCGTATGGGACTGGACATTTCACAGATGACTGATACTGTATCTTCCTTGATATTTTTGCCCATGAATATGTATTACCAAAGTGTGATATTACCTATCAATAGTAGAGAATCATGTGGTGAATGAATGCGTCTTTATTACACGAAGGTTTTTCTATATCACTTTGATAGAAATTTAAAGAAACATGACGTACATTTTTATAGTAGAGAGCCATGTCCTCAAAAGAGCACAATATCAAATTCAAGGTCATCAGTTTGAATGATATTCTTATACGTATGTAATAGGTTCGTGCACAACCACAAGATAATGAACCTAATAGATGTCTTATGGAAATATCGTGTACCAAGTGTCTTTGCTATGGCTGTCACTGAGATACACTTCAAGAGTATTATAGCTCACTTCTATAGTATTGTACGTGTATCTTATATGGATATCTCGTTTCATTCCAGGATACTGTATAGGAGATAATATTCATACGGGAGATGGTATGATTTCCGTTCTGTGAGATTGTAATTGTTAATGAGGTTTACCTTCCCCGACGTGTTGAATAATAAATGCGTGTATATTCTGTTTCTTCGTGGTTGGGAGTATAAGAAGGCTTCGTTCACAGTTAGGAAGGTTGACCCTAACGAGACTTGAACTCATTAACGTCATGTCGGTTAATTATGCGGACTGGGGCATTTGTTGGATATCATATACACCGATCCGACGGAGCGACCATGGAGAGAGGAATCTCCCGCCATTACTGGTGTGTCCCCGTCCGTATTTTTTTTCGGCAACAAAAGGATTTACGTCCGCCGCACTCTATAATTGCAGGGTGTGCGTCCCATGATTAGGGGAATGTGCACCCTGTAATTATAGAGTACGGCGGACGTAAATACAGGGGTTTACACTTCGAAAAGTGCGCATGCGTGATAGTGCCTCGTTTTGAAGTTGCGATCAAAACCACTGAAGTGTAAACCCGTGTATTGTCTTCGACAATGGACGGGTTAACACTTCAAAAAGAGCGCATGCGTGGAAGTGGCTCGTTTTGAAGTTGCGATCAAAATCTATGATGGCCGCCAAGGTGTAAACCCGTGTATTGTTTTGTTGCCGGACAAAATACGGGTGGGGACACACCAGTAGTGGCGGATGTTTCCTACCTCCATGGTCGCGCCGTCGGATCGGTGTATACAAATGTGTCAAAGCTAGACAATGGAATGATATTCAGGCTCACTCACTATTTTGTTTAATTTAGACCGTTTGAATAAGGTGAGGTTTGCGGTAGCACCATGTACAAAAAGCTCTTTTATGGATGTGAGGTTCTGAGAAGAACCGATGGTGAGCACTGAACGTTTCGAGCAGTGTGCTCTGTTCGTCTTAAGCTTCAGTCACCCTTCTGAAGAGCGCCACATCGGGCCAAATAATATGCCGCATTGTATACATTGGGCTACAGTTTTACACGCTGCATATTAATACGCACTTCCTGTCGTATACGAGGTAGTGATACGACGCCATTTTGAACGTGGTACTATGCGCTCTGCGTGGACCGTATAGAAGTCGGAATCAGTGTGGATATAGTGCGGATACTGTGCGGATACTGCTTGACTGTGCCATAAACGACTGCGTGCAAACACCTATAGCGGCTTGGCGTGTCAGTCCTTGAATATAGCTACTTGCCAAACGCAGGCTAGGCTAATGGAATTGTGTTTAATACATGGGCGTAGATCCCGGGGGGCTAGGGGGGTTGCAACCCCCCCCCCCCCAGGTTTTCACTTTGTATAATTATTTATAAAAAAATATTGTGTGCACAAACGTATATGGAAGTACGACCCAGCTACACGATCAACCCCCCAGGTCTGAAGACGTGTCTACACTACTGGTTTAATAGTATCATTTGTGTCGCTGGACTCGTTTGATGTCCAATGGATTACAGTTGACTATGCAAATTGTGGCATTTGCGTAAAGCCCCTTTCACACTGGGCCTACGTAGAGTTGCATAGTGTTGCGTATCGTGTACGCCGAAATAAGGCGGCGTACTCAAGGTGATCCTGCCCAGTTGTGCGTAGAGTGATGGCGTATGTTTGCATATCCAGTGCAGAGGCACCGCGTACCTACCAGCATAATATGATTGGCGCACAGTAGCGTAGTGTTGCGTAGACTTGCGTACAAACTGCGCACTTCCGATGTTCAGTGCTCTACGCCAAGAGTACGCGAAAAAATGTAACATGTTTAATGTTTTGCGTACATCTCGCATATTCCTTCTGCGTACTCGGCGTATTGTTACGTAAGCCAGCGTAGACTAGCGTAGGAGCAGCGTAGGAACAGCGTAGGGCAGCGTACTCCCTACGCAACGCTTCGCAACTCTACGTAAGGCCCGGTGTGAAAGGGGCTTAAGTTAGGTACATGTACTAGATTGAATCCACAATGTATCGTATGCGTGGGGTATTGTACACACTTCTCAGGTGGGCGGAAAGCCGTGATAAGTTGTCCGCAGCCGGCGGCCATGCACCACTCGCTCCCATACGGCCCACCATTAGTCTGGAAATTTATATTATTGTCTCTTTTTGACATGCACTTTATTCCCATGATATTATGGAAACTATGGAGCTGTAAAGCACAACAAAATTGTTTACCACAAAATGTCTTGCTCAATAAAACAAACCAGCATTAACAATTCCACTTGATATTCTTGGTCAGCGAACAACAGCCAAAGGCAATCATAAGTGATACACAACACATGGACATTTGGTTGTTAATCCTGTTTTAATTCAGACAGAAATTTCAAAGAGCAATCACAAGTGACACACAGCACATTGGTATTTGGTTGTTAAAGGCAGCGAACAGGATTTGCAAGGCCTCAAAAAAATGTATTGAGTTTGAGACAGAAAATGGACTCAACAGTTCGTAAACAGTGCAAACAGTCATCATGGGAAATCTTGGTTCATCAGATGCTGGGTTTTTATAGGAAATCAAGGTTATAGTGTCTTTTACGATCTTTTTAGCATTTCGAAAGCGTGGTGTAACCGTGAAGGATTCGGAGGGGGCAAGATTATTTCGGCCGTTTTTCTGCTATCCAGATCATAAACAAAACGTAAGAAGGTACATGAAACAACGTCTGTATGGAAGTTTAAGACCTTCACTTCAGTTAAGTTCCAAATTGAGCCAAAACGCACATTGCAAAGCCTATATGCTCCCTTTAATCCTGTTTTTATTAAAACAGAAATTCCATGGTTAGCTATTTTTTGTGCTAAGCAGGGCCGTGAAATTGGCCCCTTGGGGTAGGTCTATACTACTAGACGAACGAAAACGCCACTAAAGAAATTTTGAAAAAGCCAGCGCCACGTCTCCTGATTTCCGCCGGTGAAATAAGGCCTCCATATACCTTGTCAAACTGAAACGTGGACCACGATGGTTAATATCCGGTATCGCATAAAAGCCCTACCTTAAACTCGCCTGGCGGGCTCGTCTTGTCAAATATTTTCGCCGACCATTGATTTTGTTTCCAGCGGGGGGGCGTTTATAGTTTCAATGAAGAAATCTTGAAGTAGGCCATATACAGAAGGATGTTTGAGGGACAATACCACTCTCGGCTATTTGACAAAAAGGAAATCAGTCAGGTACATTAATTTTGAAACTTTGGTAACCTTATTGAAAATGAGATCTATATGACTTCCCTTGAAAAAAAAAACTTGAGCGTGAGACAAACAAGTGAGTGGGGAAAGAAGCAAGACAATAAGATAGTTTTGCCATTCAAATGTGAATATTAAAGGTAATATCATACTTTGGTTTTTATCAAAGAAATACAGATTCATGAGCATAAATATCAAGACAGATACAGTCATCTGTGAAAATTTCTGTCCCATAGGGTGCGGTGCCCACTTTTTGAGAAAACAGTGAAAACAGCCACGGTATTTCTCCTTTATTTTTGATCTTTTAAAATATCAAAAAGATTTTCTGTCGTTGTTTTACTAATTTCTGGATAAATATACCATTTCAATCGGAAAAGTTTTAACGGTATGTTTTTATACCACCACCATCTTCTTCATACCCTATAAGGTATACTTAAATCTGTGAACATTTCTGTTTTAGTTTCTTACCAAAGTATGATACTACCTTCAATGCGCTGCGAAAATGCAATAAATCTATAGTACATGCATGCAAGTAAAGTAGAAACATTGGAATGCATGCATAAGTATTACCATTAAAAATGTCAGCAGGGGCCGATTTCATAATACTTACGGCCCGTCGCAGAGTTAAGACGCATCCATTATCTATAGACTCACCTCATAGATGCGACGCGTCGCAGCTGGGACGCGTCGCAAATCGAGTTGCAACGCGTCGCAGAGCTTTATGAAATCGGCCTCTGGTCTTATTACAATAGTACAAATGTCTCGAGGCTAGTGCTAGTGGTTTACCAAGAAATGCTCTCGGCTTCCGTCGTTTTGGGACCAAATTAATGTCCGTTTGTAACTCCATCTACTTCAAAATGTATTGGATAAACCGTTGGAGTAGAACTTTCACCCCCGTGGGTGGCGAGCTCTGGGGATGGAACGCGTACGGAAGGGTTCCCTGGTTGCGTCATGGATACGTACCAGCTTGACGTTCAGAACGCTTAATCTGGCTTTTTGCCGTTCAGCAAAACGTGAATTTGTCATTAGAAAATTTTTCTCCTTTTTTTCTATAGCTTGCGACTTAGGGCCTTTACGAAATGAAGCTTGAAGCTATAGGCTTGAGATCTGTTTTGCTCCCGCCATTTTGTGTTCTAAATGAAATGTAGGGCTTGAGATACTTGGCGAACGGCTAGGGCTTTTCTTTGGCTTCGTCATGTGGCCCAATCCCTTCATTTTGTTGTATGGGCCTCAAATGACGGTAGCGAAATAAGTCTTAAACCTAGCCTCAAGCCTGGTTTCGTAAATACCCATAATATGGGAGATCTTGTGCATGGCAGTTTTTCAAAAAAATATCATCAATGCACATTTCAAAGAAAAGATTATTGAATTTCTTTTGCATGATATAGCAACAACATTTGCCTTTCTTTTTTTTTTTTAATAGTTGTAGGCCTATATGTTATGTATACTCACTATGGGTGCATTCGTTTAGCTCACCCGGGTCGACACCAGTCAACCTCGTCCCCATTCCGGCTCTCGCTTATTTTGTGCAGTATAGCACGACCGTTCCCAATAAGGGCGGACCCGTGTTAGCTAAACGAATGCATCCTATGGTGATAACTTTGTAATTATGAGAATCGTTGAATACGTGCGTGTAAAGGTAGTACATGACATACTTGGTAAAGTTTTAGAACAGGTGCGGTCTGTTCACAATTTGATTCGTCATGAAATAAAGACAAATCTGTGATATTTCAGCTCAATTTATCATTGGAAACAGTAGAAAACAGCGAAAACCGTTGCAATTGTGCAATTGACGCGAAATTGTAAGGTAATTTTTTTTTGTGAGGTTTTGATCTCGGAGATCAAAACTGTTTGGTCTTTTGTTTTACTCATTTCTGGACAAAATTAATACAACATTTTAGGAGAAACATTTTTAACGGTATGTTTGTATCAGGTCCATGCAAATTATACGTAAATCTGTGAACCTTCTTTTTTTTTCTACTGAAGTATGATAGTGCCTTTAAAGGTAATATCATACATTGGTTTTTATCAAAGAAATACAGATTCATGGGCAAAAATATCAAGGACGATACAGTAAAAGTCATCTGTGAAAATTTCAGTCCCATACGGTGCCCACTTTTTGAGAAAACAGTGAAAAACGACCAAAAGATCAAAAAGATTTTCGGTCGTTGTTTTACTAATTTCTGGATAAATGCACCATTTCTGGCGGAAACATTTTAATGGTATGTTTCAATCAGCACCATCTTCATACCCTGTAAGTTATACGTAAACCTGTGAACATTTCTGTTTAAGTTTCCTACCGAAGTATGATACTACCTTTAACCAATAAGAACGGTGTAAAAGAAATGTTCCCTGTGGCTAAGAGTATAGTGAAAAGGCAGATGACAGTCGCGAAGGACCCTTATTTTAACACCTAGACCCGACTGCTAGAAGCAATATAAACACCTGCCACAATCCATAACAAATTGAACGTAAAAATTAACGGGACCAAAGATGCTCTAGCTCTTTCAGAGATAAGGGAATGTCAACATCCAAACATCACGCAAAGTTAGAACGGTGCCCTTGTCACGATGAAAAACGAATTTCAAGATCTTAAAGGTAATATCATAATTTGGTTTTTGTCAAAGAAATACAGATTCATGGACAAAAATATCAAGGAAGATACAGTAACAGTCATCTGTGAAAATTTCAGTCCCATACGGTGCCCACTTTTTTTGCGAAAACAGTGCACAAACAGCCACAGTGTTTTTTAAGTCTTTTCTCTTGTTTATCTTTTAAAAGAGCAACAAGATTTTCGGTCGTTGTTTGACTAATTTCTGGATAAAATGAACACAATTTCAGGCGAAAAAATGTTAACGTGTGTTTCTACCACCACCATCTTCATACGTTCATACCTTTAAGTTATAAGTAAATCTGTGAACATTTCTGTTTTTGGTTTCTTACCAAAGTATGATACTACCTTTAACAAACCGAATGGCGCTTCCATACCTCCGTAGGCCTACATTTAAAGGTAGTATCATACTTTGGTTAGAAACCAAAACAGACATGTTCACAGATTTCGTATAACTTACAGGGTATGAAGATGGTGGTGGTAGAAACATACCGTTAAAATTCTCCGCCTGAAATGGTGTTTTTTATCCCAAACATTAGTCAAACAACGACCAAAAAACGTTTTGCTCTTTCAAAAGATCAAAAATTAAAGAGAAAATAGTTAAGAAATACTGTGACTGTTTTTCACTGTTTTCTCAAAAAGTGGGCACCGTAATGGGACTGAAATGTTCACAGATGACTGTTACTGTATCTGTCTTGATAGTTTTGCCCATGAATCTGTATTTCTTTGATAAAAACCAAAGTATGATATTACCTTTAAAGTTGAACGTCCTACATATGGGATGCAAAATCACATTGCAATGGCGTATACAAAAACAGCACTGCAATATCGGGATATTGATTTAACGTGATGAGTTTTCCCGGGACAGGCGAGCATGAACCTAGTCTGTATGGTAATGAGACCATAGACCTATACACTGTAATAATTAATTGGGTTTTTGCACCATTGTTTGCTATGCACAAACTAAAGTGTCACTTTCCATTGCCGTGCTAATCACGTTCAGAAAGAGTAATTGCAAAGCGGACTGGAAGAGTCTTATGAATAAATCATGACCGAGTCTGTCTTTCTTGGTTTGGGGAAATGGAGGTCTTGGTCCGGTAGTCATGGGGATTTCACACTCTTTTTCTCCCGAACGACCGGGGAGTGATGAATTTTTCAGGCCCTCAAACGACCCGAGCTGACGTCCCCACTGTCTCGCACGGAATGGCTTCTGTATATGAAATCAATTATTTCGTCTTCTTTGGAAAGAATAACCCATGTATCAAAGTATGCGTCACGAAGGCATGGATTATCTATCATTAGAAACATAGTTATACAATATTAACCACAACAGTTACAAATTTTTCGACGAATTTGAAATGACTGTCTAATGTTGTTACAATTGAAATAATTGGCAAACACAAAATGCATTCGTATATTCAAACAGGTTAAACCTTTTTTGTAAAATGTTGCGTGGTTTGCGGATATTCTAAAAGTACTACTTTGTTTTTAAATGGAAAAGGCCTTACGTGTGTTTAATCCCTATTGGGGTGCCACTGAAACGTTTACCCGGCTTAACGGTAATATCATACTTAAGTTTTTGTCAAGGAAGTACAGATTCATGGAAAAAGGTATCAAGGAAGATTCACTAACAGTCATCTGTGAAAATTTCAGTCCCATACGGTGCCCGCTTTCTTTTTTACAAAACAGTGAAAACGGCCACAGTAAAGTTTTTTTTCTGTTGTTTTTTATCTTTAAAAGGTCAAACATAATTTTTGTCACTGGTTTTACTCTTTTCTGGATAAATACAGCGTTACAGGCAGAACAATTTTAACGGTATGTTACTACCATCACCATCTTTATACCATGTAAGTTATAGGTAAATCTGTGAAGATTTCTTTTTCGGTATGCTACCAAAGTATGATACTACCTTTAAACGTGAATTCAAAATACAAATGAACTAGTCACGAACTGAAATTTGTTTCCATAGAGATGATGGTTGATGTCATGAAGAGCAAATGCGTATTTGGGACATCGTTCACTGGAAAACAAATAGAGTAATAATGTCTGTACATTGACGTGTGCAAAACCCCTTTCGTACTTTATAATTTGCATACAGCCGGCTAAAACAGACAGAAGTTTTTTCAAGCAAATTCTGGTCTTCAACTTTGCACAATTTCTTTTTGCATTATTTTGCCTTATACTTTTAGGTTTTATTGCTGTTTTTCTACATATATTTCGTGGATATATCCTCCCATGTCTTGAAAACGGACTATATCTTATTTCATTGAAAAAGTTACTTTAAAGGTAGTATCATGCTTTGGTAAAACACCAAAACAGAAATGTTCACAGATTTATACGTATAACTCACAGGGTATGAAGATGGTGATGGTAGAATTATACCGTTAACATTTTTTCGCCTGAAATGGTGTATTTATCCAGAAATAAGTAAAACAACGACCGAAAATATTTTTGATCTTTTAAAAGATCAAAAATAAAAGAGAAAATACTTAAGAAATACTATGGCCGTTTTTCACTGTTTTCTCTAAAAGGGGGCAACGTATGGGACTGAAATTTTCACAGATGACTTTTACTGTATCGTCCTTGATATTTTTGCCCATGAATCTGTATTTCTTTGACAAAAATCAAAGTATGATACTACCTTTAAATTTAGTCAGTTTCCCTTGTGAATATTTGATGATTATACCTCTTATTTCAGTTGCTTTATGCAAGCATCATGTGAAAAATGATTGAAAATTACATGTCAAGGAATATAACTTTCTCAATTATAATATATGTCTTAAGTTTACCTTTTAATGTTTTTCCCTAAGATAAATTATATCTTGTCTATACATGTGTATAGGGTGATGTACAATGTAGGGTACTGTAATACCGGGAATGTTTCTGACTGCTCACAACAAGAAATGAGAGTTTCTCTGAAGATAGACCTTATTCACAGTGCATCTATGCCCAATTCGAAGCATTGTATGAGCCTTTACGAAACTAGGCTTGAGGCTAGGCTTGGGACCTACTTCAATACCGCCATTTGAAGCCCACAAAATGAAACGAACGGATTGGGCCACATGATGAAGCTGGGGAAAGGCTCAAGCTTCACCATTGTATCTCAAGCCCTTCATTTCATTTAGGACACAAAACGGCGGTAGCATATAATAAATCTCAAGCGTAGTCTCAAGCCTCATTTCGTAAAGGCCTTATTAATCAAACCGAGACTTGGACTAGAAATAGTCTGGTACCCGTTTTTTTTTTGGAATTGGTGTTTTCTTTTCCAACGGGTATACAAGGAAGGTGACAAAAAAGGAGGCGCCGTGAATATGAAGGTGTACTGTGTGACATCAGTGCATGAATGGAAATATCGCCAAACGGATATAGCTTGCCAGTTCAGACTTTGTTGCCTCTTACCAGGATTAAATCCGTGCCTAGTCAAGAGACGCCATTACGCTTACCATTATACGCGTTAATACACAGTTGAGCAAAGCCGCTTTCCATTTCAGTTCAGCGTTAATAATGAGCTCTTTTCGGATTTGCAGCGACTTTCCGACCCATTTTACGATGCCCCTTGCTTCGACGGGTTCTCGCGGTGCCGGGGCATGGGAGTTTGCGACCCACGAGACGGTATACGAGCGATCGCCTGCATGCGCTCTCTCAATTAAAGAAGCTCCGTCAGTAGGCCTAATCGAATATAAAGACAAAAATACGGTCAATACTTTGGTATCTATTTAAACGGCCACTAATAGGGGACTCGCTGTCCAGAAGCAAGTTAAAGGACACATTATTTGAAGGGCCTCTAAGTTCGATTTTAAGCTGGCTGCTGAAAGAAGACAAGGGCGCAATGCGTTGGTAAACTAGCGAGTGCGCTAACATTGTAGCTGATACTGTTGCGTGAGGGATGTTATCATTTGAAACTGTTGGTCATTTTGTGTATAGTGTTCTCCACATCTTTAGTTTTTCTATTTCTTTTTAGACGCGCCCGACGCTGGCTATTATTTAACAAGAAAATAAAGAAGGTCAATTGGAATCGAGAATGTATTTATTCAACTTCAATTAAACACTCAATATCGAAAGGAAATTTGTGGGTTTGCAAAAAGGGAGGGAAAAATCAATATAGAGCGAAGAGGCAATTTGCTCTGCGCGCGTTGCAACCTTGCCAGCTCAATACACTGAAGTCACCACTAATGACCACACGTTGGCGCTTTATTTTTTCTTTTCTTGGGGTTTCAGGACCGGCCCTATGCCAGCCAACCTCGCGTTAAAGGTTATATCATACTTATCATACTATTCATGGACAAAAATATCAAGGATATAAAGGACTAAACATGGACAGAAATGTGCACAGGCAATATCATACAATTTTTCAAAGAAATGCAGATCCATGAGCAGAAATATTAAGACAGACACAGTAACAGTCATCTGTGAAAATGTCAGTCCCATACGGTGCCCACTTTTTAAGAAAACAGTGAATAACGCTCACAGTATATTTCTTAAGTCTTTTCTCTGTTATTTTCGATCTTTAAAAGATCGGAAATAATTTTGGTCACTGGTTTTTATTTTTACTCTTTTCTGGATAAATACAATATTTCTTGCAGAACAATTTTAACGGTACATTGCTACCATCACCATGCATCTTAATACCCTGTAAGTTATATGTAAATCTGTGACGATTTCTGTTTCGGTATATGCTACCAAAGTATGATACTACACCTTTAATGTCAGTTCGTACAAGGCAAGGCTATTAATGTGTTATGTTTGTATGGCTCCCTTTCTTTATACATCTTGTAATTTCCCAGCGAGTAATCTATAGGCCTAAGGTCAGTTAATTTTACCTAATTCATTACTGTGTGGAAGGACATTTACATTCGACAGTCATATAGCACACTGAGGGGGAATAATAATAATTAATAATAATTTGGGAGGCTAATCATCCTTACTGGCAGCTGGGATGCTGAATTGCGAAGGATGCGACTTCAACGTGATAGAGTAACAGGCTTTCACGGGTGCCCTTGGCTGCCAGCCACATCAACTCATATATGATCACGGAGTACAGCCTGAGATCGAAAGTGTTTGATTTTTTTGGAGGGAGGAAAACCGGATCACCTGGAGAAAAACCCTCGTAGCATAGGAGAGAACCAACGCACAACTCTACTCACATATGACCCAGGCCGGATTCGAACCCGGGACACATTGGTGAGAGGCGAGTGCCTAACGCACTTGCCACCCATGCCACCCGAATGAGCAGATATTAGCCATAAAAGAATCAAAAGATATTGAAGTTTGAATACAACCAGTCTGATCGAGTGCTTGTTGGATTGCCTCTTAACATATGCCTCTTATTCACTGCGCTTCCATCTTGTCACCTTCCTTGTATACCCGTTGGAAAAGATAACACCGATTCTAAAAAATAAAACGGGTACCAGACTACTTTGAATCCAAGCCTCGGTTTTTATTGCACTGCTTCGAATGCAGGATGGATGCACCGTGAATAAGGCCTATACACACAATGGTACGGGTTTAAGTTACCCATTAGGATGAAAACTGCAAGTTTTTCCAACATTTTAGGTTGATTTGTACAGTTTGAATACGATTGGACAGGAATAGGGTTATCCAAATTTAGGGTAGATGGCAGTTTTCACCGCGAATAAAAAGGTCAATTTAACCACTTGATTGGGTTGCTTGTACTGTGGTACAGGTTGACTACGAACGGACGGAAACGGGCTTACCCAATTACACAAATAGGGTATAGTTGCAGTCAGTTCCACCTGGAAGAAAAGTCGAATTAACCCACTTGATTGGGTTGCTTGTACTATGGTTAAGTTAGTACGATTGAATAGAATAGAATACGATTGGGCGATTGGATCACTCAAAACAGGGTATAGTAGTTGCAGTCTCTGCCATCACAAGGGTTCATTTAACCCACTTGACTTTTCACCCTTTACAGCTAAATTAACATAGGATATTCTAGACATGGGACATATTCGTTGAGTGGCATGTATACTATACGTGCGTACACCGGCTTTATGTGACCAAGAAAGCCCATCTTGTCTTTCTTTGTACTGTTAAAGGTAATATCATACTTTTGTTTTTGTCAAAGAAATACATATTCATTGGCAATAATATCATGAAAGATACAGTAAAAGTAATCTGTGAAAATTTCAGTCCCATACGGTGCCCACTTTTTGAGAAAACAGTGAAAAACAGCCACAGTATTTCTTAAGTCTTTTCTCTTTTATTTTTGATCTTTTAAAAGATCAAAAAGATTTTCGGTCGTTGTTTGACTAATTTCTGGATAAATACACCATGTCAGGCGGACACATTTTAACATGTTTCTACCACCACCATCTTCATACCCTGTAAGGTATACGTAAATCTGTGAACATTTCTGTTTTGGTTTCTTACCAAAGTATGATACTACCTTTAAGGGTAACAAAAAACACGACAACGTTTCCTGGCTCCCCTTTCCATCACATTATACAGCGGAAGCTTTCCGTGAATCCAAAGGCCCCAAGGAGTATACGGTCGGCACGAAATCATTAATGGCGTACTATCCCTACCTATACCTTCCTTGATCTTAGGAGAGACCAAACAGATCACATTGATAATTTGCTGCGACTTCGTAACAAGTTGGGAGAATGGCACATTCGATGGGACACATGCATAAATAAGGCCACGCTACATACAGAGCAAGCAGTGCCTTGACATAACAATTGTTTGCAAAATCTCCTTAAAACATGTTTGAAAACGTTTGTTTATATATTTACATGATTTAAAGGTATCGTACTTTGTTTTTTTGTCAAAGAAATGCAGATTCATTAGCAGAAATATCAAGGGCGATACAGTAACAGTCATCTGTGAAATTTTCAGTCCCATGCGGTGCCCACTTTTTGAGAAAACAGTTAAAAACGCCCACAGTATTTTGAAAATCTTTTCAAAATACAAATACTTAGATACAAATTATTTTGGGTCGTTGGTTTTACTTTGTTTTCTTGATAAATATAGCATTTCAGGCAGAAACATTTTAACGGTACGTTTCTATCATCACCATCTTCATATCCTAACTAGAGTTTAAAAAGAGCATGAGTTGTTGCTACGAAAGCTCATGCTCTTTTTAAACTCTAGTTAGTCAATATAGTGCTACTTGTATTTTTGTATTTATGTTATCTGACTGACACGGCTACCCACCATTATTTCTTTATATCCTGTAAGTTTAGTTATAGGTAAATCTGTGAAGATTTATGTGTCGGTATGCACCAAAGTATGATACTACCTTTACTGATTATTTGGTTTGAAATACTACATTAATTTCATAAAAAGAGTAAGTTCACCACATAACGTTTGTCTTTCGTAAACCTTTCGTAAGCAACAAATAACTCTACACGAAATAAAAGCAC
The DNA here is from genome assembly GCA_963971285.1 of Astropecten irregularis. Classification (NCBI taxonomy): domain Eukaryota; kingdom Metazoa; phylum Echinodermata; class Asteroidea; order Paxillosida; family Astropectinidae; genus Astropecten; species Astropecten irregularis. The sequence continues at coordinate 10,182,882 of OZ020253.1, forward strand.
AGAACGGTTTTTCATTGATTAATTTGTTTTTCATAATTCCATTGACAGATTTAGCTGAAATATTTGAAAGATGAATATGGTGATCATGAATCTGAAGTATAGACCGGTGATTTTCTTTGAGGCTTTGACTAATTCAGTATAATAGGGTCTTAAGGTGTCCCATTAAAGCCTCCTTATCAGTTTATCATCATTTATATATTCTGTATTGCAATTCAAACACTGATATAATATAGGCACGTTGGTGCTATACCTCAATCGCCGTAGGGTGTCATAATACACGTTATAGTATAATAAGCACTTTGTCAGGCGCCTCGTCCACCTACACAAGATGAAATATAACGACAATAATGACGATTTAGAAACCTCATTGTGCCAATCTTGATTCGATCTGCCGTCTGCTTAACGCCATAGGGCTTATACGCGAAGTGTCCTCAGCCATCATCCTAGGGCAAAATATATAGATCTCTTGAAATATTCTTGTAGTAGGTAGTAATACCGTAATAATTGTGCATGAATCTGTGAGTCGATTGTGGAACATTGGCTGCATCTTTATATTCCAAACGTAAAACACAAATTATACTTTTGAAGGCCATGGATTAAATGTATGTGCAAGAGAGGAAATGAGAATCTTTAAAGAGTTTAGAAATAATGTCCCTATACACGACGTGTTGTAAAGGTCTTCAGCTAAATTATTCTTGTAACGTTGTTGTCACAACCCCTGGTTTTCCCCCAACCCGCGGGAAGCAACCTTCGGTATTCTCTAACCCTTCAAACGAAATAAAACCACAGTAACACCAGAGTTTGTATATTTACAAAGTGTAGTACACACAACAATTTATTTACAAACTATTCACAAATTATTTACAAGCTTTTACCATGCGAGGCACATCTAAATTCAATTCAAAATTCACAATTTACCCAAGATATCGCACAACAACATGTATTATCAAACAGAAGATTCTTGGTTTTTATAATTTCTTTAATATTTCTTTATACAATTTTACTTTAATAAACGGGGAATTACTGATTGGATCTGGCGGTGGCGGTGACTGGAAAAGGAGGGAGTCTGGTCGTCCTGTTGTTCAGCAGGGGCCCTCAGTCACAAAACAAGCCGGGTCGGCTTCTTCTGGTACCCACACCCCGCGGCAACCAGCGGTGTTCTTTCCCGGTAGCTCTTTGCTACAACTGTCCCTCCCTCAGAGAAAACTCCCGGTGGCGTAGGGTTTAGGTCTAGCCCGTCGCTCACGGAAGAACCCTGAATTGATATAAAAACATATAACCTTTCTACTTTTCTGTTTCATAAACAACAAGCTTTAAATTACTTAAAATGCAACTGGCACCCCATCAAGATTAACTCAGTTTACGACGGCTCTTTACAAACATGGCGGCCATTTCACATTCCACTCATTAGCATTGAAATTAATTATATACAACGTATTAATAAAAGCGAGCAACTAAATTCACACATTCCTAAGTCAAATGATTTGTTTTATGTTCATATAATTCATTATACATGAAAAGGAAAAGAAACTTACAGGTCGGCTGGCGATCCTGGTTCATAAATGGACAAGCTTCGTCCAAACGGGTATGACGTTATTATACCACTCTTTAAATCTCTACTCTGGCATCATGCAAACTCAGCAATTGCCCTTCAGCTTTCAATCATTGATTATATTAGCTGGTAAATCTCACACATTTTTATTTATTGTTTCAACAATAATCTTCGAGGCTGGCAAAGCTGGCCCTCTCCTCGGAAAAATCACATTCGAGACTTCACGTCATCCCAACAAGCACAATATGTTCTTCTCACTAGAAGTCAATCAAACCCCGCGAAGAAAACTGTCCCCGTGACTGCCAAAATCTTTTGTTTCCCAACCCCCCTTGCGTAAGGCAATAAATAATAGCACAGGGTTCTGGAGGCTCACTCGCCAGAAAAGTTTAAAAAGCTGTTACTCGGTGCCTAAACACATTAACGTCAGTTTCACTTTTTTTTTGTGGCCACATAAATATAAAATCTTGTTTCAGTCAATACGTATTACGAGTAATTTCTCTATAAATTAACTTCACTATGTGACAGTTGTTTAAAGGTAATATCATACTTTGGTTTTTATCAAAGAAATATACAAATTCATGGCCAAAAAAATCAAGACAGATACAGTAAAAGTCATCTGTGAAAATGTCAGTCCCATACGGTGCCCACGTTTTGAGAAAACGGTGGAAAACGGCCACAGTATTTCTTAAGTCTTTTCTCTTTCATTTTTGATCTTTTAAAACATCAAAAAGGTTTCCGGTCGTTGTTTTACTAATTTCTGGATAAATACACCATTTCAGGCGGAAACATTTAAACGGTATGTTTCTGCCACCACCATCTTCATACCCTGTTAATTATACGTAAATCTGTGAACATTTTCTGTTTTGGTTTCTTACCAAAGTATGATACTACCTTTAAGAAGACATAAACATCATTTATAATGATACAAGTAAAGGAATTAATGCAAGTTTTGCACCGAACCACGGACTAAATGTGTTTAATTTTGCAGATGCGATTGTACAAGCTTTGCAATAAAGGTTTCTCGTCAGCATTTGAACGCATTTAAAAAATAAAACAAAATAAAACATTTATCTAAGACTTAAACAAAAATGATTTCTATCCTTGATGATATTATGCTATTTGCATTGTCTCTAATTGGTACCTTGGGGAGACATTTCCATAGGGTCGTGCACAAAATTACCTATATCAAAACATCCTCCGGCCAAACCAATGAACTTGAAATTTGACGTATGTTCATATTGAGAGCATTCTCTATCTTACTATATGTCTTCAAAAGGTAGCTGATACCTTAGGGAAACACCAAAATGTTTCCCTATTTCCTGTTGTCTCCCAAATGTTCTGTTTTCAGTCGCTAACGTGTCTCCCTATAATTTGTGGGAATTTGGTTAAGATACTCGTAATGTTTTAGAAAAAAAAATGTCTGTAAAAAAAAAAAAAGCACGAAGCTTTATTAATAATTTCTATAGGAATAACTTTCGTCAGTATAGCCATAGTACTGTTGTCGAGGATAAAATATCCATTTGAATGTGGAATAGACGGAGGTTAAGTGCATGATATCCTATTATCATTCATCTAGTGCATGCCTATAGTGGTCTGGCGAGTCGAACTCAAGATCCTGTCAATCTGATGCAGATTGTGGGTTCAAATCCAGCCATGGGCTAGTGGTGATTGCGTCCTTGGGCAAGACGCTTTATCACATATTGCTTCTCTTCACCCGGGTGTAAATGGGTACCTGTGAGGGTATATAGAGATGGCTTTGTGGTTTGATTAGCCTCTGTGCGCCATATACGGTAGCCGGTGCTGTATACCAACCAGGGAGTTGAGATGGTTTCAGGAATGTAAATTTTGGCCCGATGACCAGGGATAATAATAATGTATAGTGCTTTGATCTTCTTGGAAAGGCGCTTAATAAATGCTCGTTATTATTATTATTATTATTTGTATTCATCTTTGCAGGATTGTGCCGCCATAACGGCAGTTTGCAAGGCACCATACAATATTCAAACATTCTAGGACAATTTTTCCGTGTCACTGATATCCGCACCATTATACATTGATGATGCATGCAGGATACGGTTAGATACATCCCCTTCCATTCTGCTGCATTATCCCCCGAACAACCCCGTGAATTATTCAGTTTCGCCCGCCATTTTTATTCTGGAGAGGAAAATTCGATACACTGTACTATGCACGTATACACGCACGAGTTGCTACTCGCATAACAGACGTGCACAGGTTTACTTATTAAAGGTAATTTCATACTTTTTTTTTTTCAACGAATATAGATTCATGGGCACAAATATAAAGAAAGTAATACAGTAGCAGTAATCTGTAAAATTTTCCAGTACCATACGGTGTCCGCTTTTTGAGAAAATAGTGAAAACCTCCCGCAGTATCTTTTCACATGATTTTTTATCTTCCGAAGATCAAAATTGCAATTTTCATTTTCATTTCAATTTTCTATGACCAATGACTTTTTGAGAAAAATCCATCCAAAGGAAAATACCCTGAAACGGCCAAGTTGACTGGTGCCAGACTAAAAAATGTTTTACCCCTCCCTATACAGGCCAAAGTAGAGCGAGTTTAGGGCCTGATTTCATCCAAACAGCTCAAAGTTGAAAGTCCAAACTCTGGCGACCGGGTTCCATCCATTTTCTTTATAGGACTTCCCATGTAGGGCCCAGCAAATGATTTTATAAACAAGATTTTGATTACAAATTATTAATGAGCTCCGCAGACTGATTTGCACCTATTTACTGGTCTGCACCCTTCGTTGGGACGCTGTCGGCTGGTTGTATATACCAAAGCATTGTATTGGTTGTCGTTGCATATAATTTATCTATATGGACAGTTGTTACAGTGCTTCGTGAACGCTACCTGACACCTAATTTCGCACGTCCTTATAAATGAACCCAGTTTGAATTGTTAATCTAAATTGTTTTTGTTTGTGATAAAAAAGGGCATTCCGAGGCCTCCTGAGATATAAATTGCCAGACGGGACTTGATCTCAGTACATACATTCATGCTGCCTTGCTGTGTTATATTATATAGGCACGCCTAATGAATCGTTTTATTACAGGGGAGGTGTGATAGAAGGTATACGACAGTAAAACTAATCAAAGTTGATGCTGCAATATCATGGTCAGGCGAAGTTATTGCAAGTCTCGTATACACTGAACAGGCCCTGCGGTGTTAATATCGGCATGGTCCTGATTACGCAGCGGCCAGAATGGTCAAAGTTATTACTACTTGGTATATAGAGCAGATTGCAATGGACCAAAAGGGGCATAGGTCTGTTCTCAATCATACAGCAGGATATAATGTCTGTGAATTGTGCTGCCAATTTTAACCTCGTAAATTCCGAGGGTTATTAACGGTATTTCACGAACGGAAGCGCGGTCCCAAATTTCAAAAGGTAGGCCTACCCGCCAATATTCTGGCGTCAGGACCGTCGCTGGATTTGGATTAAATGGACAGTCTTAAGGACCTGTCATAATTAGACAAATAAAGAGTGTTATTGCTCTAAAAGTGTAATGTGGAATACCTTTAAAAGTAGAGTACAGGAGCGGTAACATACTTAAACAGAAATGTTCACAATTTATATGTAACTTTCGGGGTATGAAGATGGTGCATGGTAGAAACATACCGTTACCATTTTTCCGCCTGAAATGGTGTATTCATCCAGAAATTGGTAAAACAAAGACCGGAAACAGTTTTGATCTCGGGGTAAGATCAAAACCATTTTATATGTTTTATTGAAGAAAAGGTGAATTGGGTTTTAACTTTTTTTTCTGTGACTCAGATGTCCCATTGAACGAAAATTTCCACAGGTGTATTATTTCATGTACATGTTTGATCAGACAAAGTATGAGTGCTGTTCTGTGACCCTTACTAATCATTTATTATACCTTTGAAAAGTATGGACATTGCAAATATATAAGCCTACAGTTCATGAGAAATCACGACTATTTCGGAAAATATTGAGAGAAACTCCTTTTAGCAATAGATGCTTGATTATCATGAACAGTAGTCGCTCTTTTCCATTCAAACAACTCGTATAAATCTGAGGGGAAAAACACAACATTGCAATGCCAAGTTTTTTACTAATTTGTAACCATCCTCTGCTGAATGAATTATTATATTAATGTATACAACCAAGAAACTGATCGCATTAATTACATGTGTACCTACTTGTGTCTGAATGGTCTACGATAGACCGTTTTCGGTGCTAAAACGGTCCATATTCGAAAACATGATTTCCTAATGTTGGTTACTAGCTGCTGCTCTGTTCGGTGGTAAGATTTAAGACCCGTGAAGTCGAGAGCAGCGATTATACCTGATCAAAACATAATTATTGAAAAACAAAATAATGCAAGCACTCGCCAAGGTTCATTATTAGCACATGACATCAGGTGCAATTTAAGCCTTTTAATATTGGAGATGCACACTTCGTTAAATTACCAATGAACGGTTATTAGGCATGTTATGAGAATGGAGCATGCACTTCGTGTTCATACTTAAATAGTGGCTAGATATTGTGCACGGGAATCTATGGGAAGTGGCTCAATGTGCCTACTCGCCCGTGGCTGAGACGTGTGTACAATAATATTGCAAGCCACAGCCACGGTTCTTTGCAGGCATGTTACGTCCCAACTGTGCCTCTGCCCCAACTTTGTTCGGGGTATGCCCAACTGTGGAGGACACCGTTGGGCATAGGCCTACCCAACTTAAGTTTGGCACAAACGTACACTTATACCTCTGCAGCGAATCAGTATAACTCACAAACACTACGTTTTTAATATGTACAGGGAGCAGACTTTGCTAGGTAGACCTATAAAGCTATTTCATAGGCCTATCTCATGTTTTTGTTTGGCTAAAAAAAATACGGAGATTGAAGAGGAATTGTGTTTATTATCATGATACCCCCGTTGTATGAAAGCCAAATAAAGTCAGACGCCCAGAAAACAAGCTTTTAGCCAGCACTTTTTCATTTTCAAAATTGAATGAGGATTGGTTAGACAGAAAATGATTTAAGACCCTCCCATACCTGCATCGTTTGTGCCCAACTTAAGTTGGCATGGTATTGGTTGGGTATGCTGACACAGTTGGGCATGGTCCGAACACAGTTGGGGCATTGGCCACAGTTGGGATGTAACAGGCATAGCCTCAATTGAGGCAGTACATGGGACAGTGATATTGTCTGTCTGGGAGCTAGGGTGATAATTATTCCTCGCAAGTACACGACTATCGTGATTCTCATCAATTGTTATTCTTTGGACTCGTCCAGCGTCCTTCATTTTCTTCTTTGCGTTGTCCCATCACGTTCCCTTGGGTTTCCAAGACAGTAATCATAACGTTGCCTGACAAAATTTGTTTTCACGATTCTCCTTTTTTTTCGTGCAAGTTCCTTGATTTCCTACGGGGGAGTACATGTCACTTCATCAGACTAGAACCCTGAGATGTATTTTGGAGAGAATAGATCATTTGCTTTCGTGGTATTCTTTCTCCACGGGGTGGCGACCATGCAGCATTGAGCGGGGCAGTTCAACAAGAGGTTGATGGGTGGATGAAGTGTCCTATCCCCATCAGTTGCACTAATTACTGATTGACGTAGTCACTCTCTTATTGGGAACTCGATCGGTTTGCCTGAGGCTGTCTGAGGCTGTGACAGTTTAGTAAGAAAGCTTTTTTTGAAATGATTGAAAATGTCTCTCTTTTGAGTTCTCTCAAAATTATTCGGGAATGGAATTTGCACAAAAATGCTCAGTTCTCAAGACTCCGTGTGTTGGTAGACTTCCAAATCTTTTCTAATGTCGATGCCAAGATGGCAGCCAAAGGGACTTTGTTTTGTGATATCACCATCTGTTGATGGCCACCATGGATGGATGTGCCAGGCCTTTTTAAGTCAGACACTGATATGTGACTTTCCTATTGTGGTGTTGTCTTTTCGCTGCCAGGAAGGGCTAGTCATGAATCGGTCTAACCTTTCCTTAAAGCGAAATTATCAGTCACTGACTTGCGCTAGATAAAATAATAGACATACCTGTATTAATGTTACCTTAAAAGTAGTATCATACTTTGGAAAGAAATCAAAACAGAAATGTTCACAGATTTACATATAACTTACAGGGTATGAAGATGGTGGTGGTATAGAACGTACCGTTAAAATGTTTCCTCCTGAAATGGTGTATTTCAACGACCAATAATCTTTTTGATCTTTTAAAAGATCAAAAATAAAAGTGAAAAGACTTACTGAAATACTGTGGCCGTTTTTCACTGTTTGCTCAAAAGGTGGGCACCGTATGGGACTGAAATTTTCACAGATTACTATTACTATATCGTCCTTGATATTTTTGCCCACGAATCTGTATTTCTTTGACAAAAACCAAAGTATGATATTTCCTTTAAACAACGTCACCATAATATTTAGCTGAAGACCTTTATAACACGTCGTGTATATAAGGACATCCTTTCTAATCTCTCTAAAGATTCTCATTTACTCCCTTGCACATACATTTAATCCATGGCCTTCAAACGGATAATTTAAAGTTTACGTTTTGAAAATAAAGATGGAGCCAATGTTTCATACAAATCCACTCACAGATTTTGCCCACGAATATGTATTTCATTGATAAAACCCAAGGTATGATATTACCTTTAATGTACATGTAGCCTTGACCGAATTCATGCCATTTTAGTGCACGCTATACCATGGAGGTATTTCTACCTCCATGTCTATACCAAAGTGCCCAGGCATAAGGAGATGGTATACTCAATTCATTATGATTTGCTGTTTTCAATGTCTCGGCTCTGCATTACGCCACTCGATTGAATTTGTCTTCCCACCTGCACACCATAGCAAGCATGACGCAGACACTAATAATCATCGGCAATGATCGACAATAATTAGCATAATTCGTCAACGACACCGACGAAATTGTATTTTTTCTTGTGAGTCCGTCGGCATGAAGCGTTTCCGGCGGCGGTTTACACACATCAGCTAAACAAATCAATCCGATTGACGCCATACAGGGGGAAGTCTGAGCTGAGACGGACAAGCATTGACCTTGGTTGTCCTGTCATCCGCACGCACGGACGTCTACGGCACCAACCTTTTGCAGCACGCGCGGTACGGTGCGTGCCGTGCGCTGTTGCCGAGCTTATTAATAAATCTCGTATACCAGGGAACATGCATGGCACCGAACAGGGGCGAGCTGGTGTCCATGATGATTAAGTAGATAGTTGATGAAGTATCTGGATGCTAAAGACGAACGACAGATTTGGAGATATACGACTTGCCGCCCTGAATTTGATAAAAATGGTGCTGAATATTCATAAATAATAATAAGAACAATATTAATTTCCCTGAATGTGTACTTGGGGAGAATTTCCCATAGACGTATTCGGCACAAAAATAAACCGGTTAAATTACCCTCTTCCCTTATTTTAGGAAACCCAGCTAAACAAAACTTTGCAGAGAATTTGCAGAGAATTAAAAACATAATTCGTCAGGAAAATACTTTCCAATAATTTCGAGGAAAAAATTAAGGAGACGTTAGTCTCCCTAATTTCCGATGCCTCCTAAAATAATGTTCACTTTCAGACGCTAACGCGTCTGCTTAAAGGGATGGTACAGAATTGGTAAGACAAAATACACTTCGAGATCACAGATTCACATAAAACTTACACAGTATAATGGTGATGATAGGAGAAAACATCCCATGAAATGTTTTTGTCTGATTTGCCATATTCGTTGAGAAATAAATGAAACTATTTTCCGATTGGAATAAATCGCTTCGAAGCGTTTTATTCATTCGTTGAAATGTGTTAACGGGTTTTCACTATTTTCTCGTGACCCAGATGGCTGATTGACCTCAAACTTCTACAGGTTTGTCAGTTAAGGTATATGATGGATTACATAATGTGCTTTCACTGTCAGCAACAGTTCGTTTTGTCGCAAAAACCAGTTCTGTACCATCCCTTTAAGATAAAGCGTTTTAAGCCACCAATGCACGCAATCGTGCGCGGCGTCAAAGTCGTTTACCAACAAACGAATAAAGACTGGATAGGACACTGCGTCCAAAACGCGTCTTCGTGTGCGTTTTGTCAATTCAAACGGGTAGGAAACGAACGTGGTTTTTCTGTGCGCACACTTTTGAATAGACGTTTCAAAGAAATGGAAATAATTTTCTACTTCAGAAAAGTCTACTTTTGCCCCCAAATGCGAATGAATTAGGCAATTTCAAATAATCAAGGACTGGACGGTGTGCGCAATGGGTAAAAGTTAAAGGTAATATCATACTTTGGTTTTTATCAAAGAACTACAGATTCATGGACAGAAATATCAAGACAGATACAATAGCAGTCATCTGTGAAAATTGCAGTCCCATACGGTGCCCACTTTTTGAGAAAACAGTGAGAAACGGCCACAGTATTTCTTAAGTTTTTTCTCTTTTATTTTTGATCTTTTAAAAGATCAAAACGATTTTAGGTCGTTGTTTGACTAATTTCTGGATAAATACACCATTTCAGGCGGAACAATTTTAACAGTATGTTTCTACCACCACCATCTTCATACCCTGTAAGTTATAGGTAAATCTGTGAACATTTTTGTTTTGGTGTCTCACCAAAGTATGTACCTTTAAGAGATTAGAAAAACTTTTGGACATGTACATGAAATGAACGGTTGGTGGCGCTCTTCAGATAAACATTGGAATCAAATCCTGATTTTGTTTCCCTGCATGCTGATGTCTGCGGTCGATCAGTGATCCACCCGATTGTAAACAGCGAATACTCCTTGATCCTTAAAGATGAAAGAGGTTTGTCATCTCACAATAGGACCGCGGTCTTATTGCAGGCAACCCAAGGCCGATCACCAGTCCTCTCTACACCCAGAGGCCGTCTCGCCCATCCAGGGCAGCCCTTGTAGTGTTGTGTCAATAGCCATGCTGCTGCCTGTATCCGTATTCGTTTGTACATGGAGGACTAGCCTACATCCGTCACGGTGGTCCGTACAATACGAGGGCAATAAAACTACACCGGTCAGCGAATTGGTCAATGGTTTGACCATCGACTGGAGGGTTATTATCTCCAAAGTTTTTGTCCCAGGTCGGCCCGGTCAACCGTGCTAGAGTTATAAACTGTTGTAGGGGATTCCACGGATAGTGGGGATGTCGTGCAAGGATCAGACGAAGGCTCTAAAGTTCTGTAGATCGGCTGGTGCCAGTGGTGGTGATCTGATGGTGCCTCACATTGCTCATTTAGTTTGGATTGGCTTAAGCTGGATGATCCTTTAGCAGGTAAACTATATTATAATTCAATCAGAGCTGCACATAGCTCAGCAGGGTTCGTATTAACACTACTAACTCTTGTTTTTTAACTGCTCAGTTGTGCGACTTGTGTCATGGGGGAATAAGATCAAATTCCTCCATGATTGTGACTTAAGCTGCATGATCTTTAAGCAGGTAATTATAATGTTACAATCAGAGGGCCTGTTCGTTTCAAGTACGGGATCAGTGATTCTGCTGATTTGGACCTCTTTTTAGTGTATCCTGCACGGGACGTGGATCTGTAAGATCACTGAACGTGTGCCTGAAACAAACGGGCCCAGAGCTGCCTGTAGTAGCTCAGCCAGGTAATGCTTACTACATGTATTTAACTATTCAGTTACATGTCATTGTCATCATGGCCATGGAGGAATAGGAACATGTGCATTCCTCCATGGTTGTATCGGGGTTACCTCAATTTAGTACACTCGGGGTAGCTGGTACCCAGCTTCTACTTAAACTTACTTATCTAAATATGACTGGGTCTCGGTACCAGCTACCCTGAGTACTGAGGTAACGCCGTTGTATCGTAGAGTGAGGCGGTAGGCCCTTAATCATTGTATGCTGAATCAAACTTTGACTGTAAAAATAGTGTTATAATGATATTCTCTTTGGTTGAACATCCTGGCTTTTTTTGGTCACTGAACATTGCTTGACAATTATGTGGCTGGAGTGAAAACAAGCACATGTACATGTAACACGTACAATGCGCTGGAGTTTACTTACATTGTGCTTGTAAACACAATAAGTGACGTATTGCTGACCGACAGAACATAACTTTTGGAAAGATTTACATAATATACTAATTCACGACCTTTTATTGCGGTTCACTAGTGTTTATGATCTCCTTTCCATTTTCCTTTTGCTTGGGAACAAATCAGGGCCTGTCATTCAATTGATCAATCTTAAAAGTAGTATCATACTTTGGTAAGAGACCAAAACAGAAATGTTCACAGATTTAGGTATAACTTACAGGGTATGCAGATGGTGGTGGTTGTCTGGTTGAAACATACCGTTACATTTTTCTGCCTGAAATGGTGTATTTATCCAGAAATTTGTAAAACAATGACCAAAAATCTTTTTGATCTTTTCAAAGATCAAAAATAAAAGAGAAAAGATTTAAGAAATACTGTGGCCCTTTTTTTCACTGTTTTCTCAAAAAGTGGGTACCGTATGGGACTGAAATTTTCACAGATGACTGTGACTGTAGATCTGTCTTGATATTTTTGCCCATGGATGAATCTGTATTTCTTTGATAAAAACCAAAGTATGATATTACCTTTAAGAACAACTGCCTATGCAATCTCACCTAACTTTCTTCGACTACTTTGTTTCAGCACAATTAACAAAATAAACAAATTATGTCTATTTATCAAATAAGACACTCAAAATATTACATGACTTTTCATTTTTTTGTCTGATTGCCAATCCTGCCATTTGAAGCTTTTTTGGGCCCCTAATGTTTTTAATTTGGCAAAAAAAAACATGCTTGACGATCACATTTACAGTACTGCTGTAAAGGTTATTTCATGCTTTGGTTTGTCAAAGAAATGCAGATTATGGGCAAAAATATCTTATAAAAAATATCTGTTATTTTTGATCTTCTGAAGATCAAAATAATTTTTGGTCAATAGTTTTACATTTTTTACAGCATTTCAGGCAGAAAAATTGTAATGGTTTTTATCATCGCCATCTTTATACCCTGTAAGTTATAGGTAAATCTGTAGAGATTTCTGTTTCGGTGTGCTACTAAAGTATGATAGTACCTTTAACTTGTACAGTAATTCGGCCGATTGGATGTAAAATTGTGCATTCACGAAGATGGTAGCCCGAGCGGACGGAGATTCATGCTGTGAATAATTCCTAAACTGGAAACCGTCTAATTCAAGGGCTTGTGGCCGCTGACCATAAAAGAGAGAGAGACAGTTGGAGGATCGAAGAGATAGGACCTGTCTGTGCGACGGAGAAGGCCGTCAATTATTTCCCTTCATCGAGCTCCCCTCTTGTCAGTAAATAGCAATAAGGAATGCAGCCTGTTTCTACCCATTAGGCACTGACAGACTTGCACAGTTTACGCAAGTACTGTTTGTATGTGGATGCACGTCTCAGTCGATACTATTAAAGAGGTGTGTGTGTCGCTGTACTGTGTGCATCATACATAGCCACATGTACTTCCTGAGTTGTCTGCAGGCGTGGTTCGGGAGAGGGGGGGGGGGTTAGGGGGGGCCTGTAGCCCCCCCAAAATTTAGTCCACCCCCCCCCCCCCAAAAAAAATGCAATTGAATAAAAAAAAATGTGAAAATACTGGATCTTTTCAGTTATTAGGCGGCAATTACATTGAAAAAAAAATGCGTAGTGTATGATATACTGTAGCGTGTGCATGTTTTTCGACCCCTAATAAGATATAGCAGAAGCGAGTGTTAAAAGAACCCAAAATATAGGGCTTCTAGCCCCCCGAAAAAATAATGGCTCTTCTAGCCCCCCCCAAAAAAAACCCAAAAATGGCTCTTCTAGCCCCCCAAAAATATTGGCTCTAGAACCGCGCCTGGTCGTCTGTACCTGCCAGCGGGATATAATTCAACAGGAGCCAATTTCATAAAACTGTTAAGCACAAAAATTTGCTTAGCACATAAATGTCTCGCCCAATGAACAAACCACCCAGTGTTAAAAAATCCATTTGATATTCATGGTCAGCGAACAACAGCCAAAGAACAATCACAAGTGATGCACAACAATAAAAAAAATCGTAATTAAGTTCTCCATCACAGGGTACATCTCAGAAATTACCACAATCTCCAAGCATACTTGATTAATTGTGATTTTCAATCATAACATTTTAATTTGTTTTAATACATGTTTACATAAAAGTAAAGGAGATGAGAAAGTTTGCCTATTTTGAATTAGGCCTATCTCATGAATTCATATATCTATAGAAATGAACTCGTAAACAAACTTTTATACATTCATGTATATTTCTTGCTTTAAGCTTTTACAAAAACCACCCAGAAAAACCCCAACACTTCAAAATCATTAATATGTACGGTACATGGACCTCCCACAAGTTATACACACTAAGTAGTTAGTGGAGAAGCACTATTAAAGGATGATCGTACTCAAGATTGAACGGTGCTTGCGACCTAGTCAGGAGTAATCCTAGCTGAAGGAGCCATAGAGTTGCTTGCCCTGTAGCCTGTTGGCGCTGTATCATCCCCAGTAATACCTTATAATAGCCAGAATACATACATTTGACTTGAATAATTCATCAGTCTGTCTGAGCCAATTGGAGGAACTAGTGACATGTTGACGACATGCTTGGAAGCTTACCGCTTGACGTGCTCTTCCTTCCTATCGGCAATCATCTTGTTTTTTAGAGTGCGCCATAAATTTATCCAAGTGAGATCAATCGGCTGATAGATATTGAAAAGGCCTTGTCCTCTGAAAACAGCCGTAATGTAGTCTGTATAACTGCATATTTAACTGCATTTTGTCAAAACACCAAGGGCAGAGTTTGTAGATGATGATTTTGAGTTTTATTACAAATTTCCATTTTTATCAGTCTGTTTCTCTGAGATCAAAACCTTACAATTACAATTATCTTACAATTTTGTGCACCAATTCCAATGTCTTTCGCTGTTTTCTGCTGTTTGCAATAATCAATTGAGCTGCAAATTTCACAGGTTTGTTTTTATTACATGATGTATGACAAATCAAATTATGAACAGACCACAGCTGCTCTATCAACTTTACCAAAGTATGATATAGTACCTTGAAAGAAAAACACAATTTGAATCTACAAATGCGAGTAAATTTCCATGAAGTTGAATGAGCATGAAGCTAATGGCAAACCAGGTGCGCAAGTCACAGAATGTGTCAAGACACTGGCAGTTTTTGAGTACTCGTACTTGTACTCGTACTCGAGTACAACTGGAGTACTTGCAAATACTTGACCCGTACTCCATTAAAAGTACTCGAAAATAAAATGTACTTGGCCTGTACTCTATAAAAAGTACTAGAAAATAAATATACTTGGCCTGAACTCGATTCCATGTACTCGGATTTTGGGAGTACTCTACCAATTAGTGCAAATTTTACTTTTGTTACAATTTAACGGTTGATTATGTTGACAATTTCCAATAAATTTTACTATGGGTGTATGGAGATCATCAGGAGTTTAGTTTTAAATATTACATGCAGTAAGCAGCACAGTGTCATTTGCAAGGTTTGAAAAACATTAATTTCTTAGAAGAGCGGCACAACATGATCGACATCCAGTAATAAACATCCTTGTGAAACAAAATGCAATTTTTTGCACTGTGCGTTGGTACTGTACTCGGACTCGTGCTTTGGTACCGTGGCACCGTGCGGCCCTGTACTCGACCTTGAATGTACTCGGACTCGATACTTAGGACTTAGACTCAGCAGCAATGAACTCGGACTCGGCCCAGTACTCAGACCTTGGAGTACTCAGAGCACTCTGTACATTACCTGTAAGAGTGAGTGGTAAACCAACTCATGTAATCTTCACGACTTTTGACCAGCTTCCAGCCGATGACAAGACTCTTGTCATGTCTCATCTGGTGTTGTGACAAGTTATGACGAAAGAATATTGCAGAGCTCTTCAGCTTGAATGCAGGCTTAATCAAAATGTCTGACTGTAATTAGGTTTCACAAATGGGAGACTTTTGAGAACCGGTCTTCAAGTCAACAATGCACGCGCACACACTACAGCACAGGCACAAAACAACGCGCGCATGCTCACAATTGCGTGCGTGTGCGCTGTTGACTTGAAGACCGGTTCTCAAAAGTCTCCCATTATCTGTAATACTTCTTGAAAAGAATGTCAAGATTTGGTTTAGTGATTTTTTTTAAATGGTCTTCATTTGTTATTTGGTTTTTTTGTCCAGGATTCTCGGAGCAGCAGCGGGGGAGCCATTTTCTATCCCATCACGGTAGGAGGAAGCACGGACAGTCCTAGACAGATCAGGAGGCACCCCTATGCAGAGATGATCAAGCCCAACTCTCTCAGTCTCAAGATCGGGCCACGGATTGAGGTCACCGACTCAACCGAGTCACTGGACAGAGAAGTGGAGAATCTCAACCTCAGGTGAGAATGTGGCAGATGTTTCTTGACTGGTTGACGTACATGTAACACCGGTGTTACATTCCAGTAATGCTGGATGTAATTCTGTTGTAACATTCCAGTAATGCTGGATGTAACAGTGGTGTTACATTCCAGTAATGCTGGATGTAGCTCTGGTGTAACATTTCATTAATGCTGGATGTAACACTGGTGTAACATTCCAGTAATGTTGGATGTCACACTGGTGTAACATTCCAGTATTGCTGTATGTAACACTGGTGTAACATTCCAGTATTGCTGGATGTAACTCTGGTGTAACATTTCAGTAATGCTGGATATAACTCTGGTGTTACATTCCAGTAATGCTGGATGGAACTCAGGTGTAACATTCCAGTAATGCTGGATGTGACGTACTCTGGTGTTACATTCCGGTAATGCTGGATGTAACTCTGGTGTTACATTCCAGTAATGCTGGATGGAACTCAGGTGTAACATTCCAGTAATGCTGGATGTGACGTACTCTGGTGTTATATTCCAGTAATGCTGGATGTAACTCTGGTGTTACATTCCAGTAATGCTGGATGTAACTCAGGTGTAACATTCCATTATTGCTGGATGTAGCTCAGGTGTAACATTCCAGTATTACACATGTACATGAAGTGTGACACAGGCATGACACCAGCGTAACATGAGTGTAACAGACCATGTGTGAAACCCTTACATATGTGGCACAAGTGCAACAATGGAATTGCATTAATTAGTGTTTCATCAGCATAGTCTCAGAAGAACAAATCCTTGGAGTTAGGAGGGCCTGACGCATTTCGATCCTAGCAGGAGGATCTTTGATCGAAGGCTAAATGACAAAAGGACAAGAACATGCAAGTCAAGATACACATTTAAATGGATGAGAGGATCAGAGCAAAAACAAATTCTATTAGCTTTCAAAACTCACACTCTGATCCTATAGGCCTAATAATGTGCACAAACGTGTACAGATTGAAGAGTGCCTTTAACAGTGCAAAATGCCGGTTCAAGAACCTTTCCCTTGCCTGCATACATATGTACATGCAGGCAATATGTGAATGGAGAAAGGTCTTTTTACAGAACGTGCGGACATTGTCACCTTATCTGCCAATCAAAATTGTGTTTAATCATCCCAATTGAAAGATAAGGGAAACCTGTGGGACAATCTGTGTCCACTATTGACTGAGGTGAGAGTCGCAGATTCTGTATGGACGCTCACACTATTGACCGTCCCTGACGAAGCCTAAAAATACTTCTTTAGGGCAACGACCTGTATATTCAATGGACTTCATTTGACGCATGTGAATCTTGAACTTGCAGTGTTTTTACTTATACTCTTCCATCCCCTCAGTTCTTCAAAGTTTTCATTTTGTGGTCATTTGGAGGGCTTTTAACAACACTGTTCTGCTAGTGCTACTGAAGTGCTACATTGACAATGTTTGCCCTCCAACACCGCATTTCAAAAAGACAAAAAACATCTCCACATATCAGCTACCGGTTAGGCTGTTCAATCTCTTCAAGCACAGTGTACACAGCGATTTAAACACACACACACACGTGCGAAAAATTTTAGGCTCTTCTTTATTTTCTCCACCCCGGCCCTGTGCGGCTTGACGATCTTTCTCTTGAAACATGACGGAAAGCACCGAGCAAACACGGGCCCGCGGTCGGCTCAAATTTCCCGGTGGAAAGGACTTAATACTCCAGGCAGCACTTAGATGAAGTGAATGATTGTTTGCGTAGTGCTAATACCTTGTTGAGACCATACAGCACTGAGCTTTCAGTATTTTGTGTGCTGATGAGCCATGCACGGGTATAAACATTTTAAGCCTATTGCATTTTGACAGCAATTTGCTAAAAGATCCCAATTGATACATGTAGTACCCTAATTAAAGTATTGCATTATTGCGGTCAGGGAAAAGCAAAACAAAAAGTGAAACTAACACAAGATTGCTAAGAGCGCCAAATTGTGATGTGAAATTCCTGAAATGTTTTTCTTCTATAAAATAAAGGACAAAGGAGTCTGACTACATTAATTGAAGTCATTAAAAAGGAGATCAAATCATTTTCTATAGCCTGATTAGTCTTGGTTCAAGACGGTATTGGTGTGGATACTCGAACCGCACTGACCATATGTATGTACGTACAGGTAATCCGCACACACGTACGCACGGAGCTATCACTAATACCGTCTTGGGAATCGTGTAAAATCTCCCCCCGAAATCGGGGGGAAACACACTGCGCATGCGTTGCATCTAAAGTCAGGCGCTGCCCATTCTCTGTTCACGCACGTGCATACACGTAAACAAGGCACCCCGTGAAGTTACACAATAGTATGGTACTGTAACGTGCCTTTTGGTGGAAATTTCAACGATGTGACTGGGCGAAAGTTGGGGAGATATATGACTGTATATTTCAGTGGCTAATTTACAACATAATGTAGAAATCCACGGTTGCTGAATTATTGTACCTTGTAATACTATAATTCCATTGCATTTAGTAAAAAAAAAACGTGAAGCAAGGAGTTTTAAACGTGCTATTAAAGTATTATTTAGCCTGAGGCCTACAGTGAAACACTCCATTTTATTAAAGTTACATACATATATGTAGGCATGAAGGCCTATAAACAAATAAACATTTAAACTGTTCATAATTCACACTTTATATATAACGTATGCATGCATGGTACATACACCTGTACACCGCATGCATGGCAATACCCACAGGTTGGCCGTGGGAAAGTATCAGATTACACATGCAGCGATCTCTGCATTGTTTGACCCTGCCATTGCCATGGGAGCTGACCACAGGCCTCAAAGTTCAGGTTTTGCCTGAGGGGAATGACCAGCTTCATTCTATATCATACATATTCAACAGTATGCCATGATGACGAAGTAGCGCGCTACATACATTATACTAACGAGGTGCGCGCGCAACTCACAGCCCTTACACGATTCCCAAGACTATTTTATAGATAGGCCTTTACGAATACATGTACGTACGTGCGTGCGTGCGGGTCAGTGCGGATAATCGGTTCGTACGTTCGGTAATACGGTAATAACATAGTCGTGGACCAAGACTATAGCCTGATGAGATCATGATGAGGTCATACAAATTTGTATTTTTATCATCTTTTTCCTTGATAATCTTTTTTGGTGATCACACTGCAAGTGTCTGACAAGCCTTTTGTGTGTGGATCGGTTTGCGGAAACACCATGTAAGAATCGTTTGTACTTTTGCACTTCTATATCATTCGCACTTCTTGTAAGGTCCCAACGTTTCGACCAGCCTGCTCTAGTCCTCATCTTGGTCTCCTGATGATGACTAGAGCAGGCTTGTCGAAACGTTGAGACCTTACAAGAAGTGGGAACAGAATAGAAGTGTGAAAGTACGAACGATTCTTACATGGTGTTTCCACAAACCGATCCACATACCAATTGTCACCATGAAAAGCCTCCAGCCTTTTGTGGTTCCAGGTTTGAAAAAAAAAGCTGTTTTAAAATAGAAAGCTTTGTTACATACAGTAAACTAAATGCTCAATGTCATTTTTTCTTGTTTTCTTCCAAACATGGAATCTGGCTCATCTTTGCCATTGTGACTATCTTGCACGCCATCATTTGAATTGAAACAAAACACAGAGCTGGGTAAGTACTGTACATGTACATTAATATTACCAATATCTGTTTATGACTGAAATTGATGTTTCCTCAAAAGCACCAATAACACTGTAGCATTATATAGCCTAAATTCTTCACTTAAGAAGATAGGCAAGAATGTTGTAATACAGTGACCGACTTACAGTATTTTCTAAAATATACTAATGTCTTTTTTCCCTTGTTGGAAACATAAATTGAACCAAACTTTACAGGATTCCCCTCAAGAAAAAAAGTTGTGTTCCAGTAAACAATCATGTAAAAAAATGTCGTAGGTCAAGACAGAAACATTAATGCAACACCAAATGCTTTAAATACCCTAATGGGTTGTTTCACTATGACTTAGGCTTTTTTTTTGAGTTTTTTTTTTCAAGCGAATTGTCCATAGACTAGATTTTATTTGATAATGTTTCTGATTATGGTTCATATGACTAGCCATTCCCATAAAGTTACGCAAAAAGTTAAATAAGGTACAATACATGTATGTTTGTGGTGACACCATGTCCTATTCTCTTAGAAGAGCCGGTGGTTTAGCTGTCGATGTTTCAAACAGTGTGCTCTGCTCGTCTTGAAGTTTGTTGTTTTATATACAATTTTGAAATTCCCTCCAAACCAGTGAACTTGTCTTTGATTCT
Organism: Astropecten irregularis; assembly: GCA_963971285.1. Classification (NCBI taxonomy): domain Eukaryota; kingdom Metazoa; phylum Echinodermata; class Asteroidea; order Paxillosida; family Astropectinidae; genus Astropecten; species Astropecten irregularis. The sequence continues at coordinate 10,203,152 of OZ020253.1, forward strand.
GTATTCTTTTGAGGACATTTGCTATTTACTACAGTTTGTATCCATGAACTAAATGGACTCTCCAAAATGTCTGTCAAAGAAAACAAAACTAGGGAGACAATGTAATGTCTAGAGTGTTACCAATTGGAATGGCAGATTTAGTCATCCAATTTACATAGGGGCTTGCCCCTTGAGAAAAGTAATGTTTAGTAACTTTATAGGGCCTATTATGGCAGAATGTATAGGCCCTACGTACATGACTGAAGGAAGCCTAGGTTAATTCCCATGATACCCGGATTGTGGAGCAGCCTGATTAGTCCTGTCAATTATTAATTATCGTAATCCACATTAGGGACCATGCTGATCAGCCTACTACTTGCTATTTGTGCACCCCTACCATTATACTCATTTACTCCTTGGTGGATAGTTAGCAATTAGTACCAGTGTTTTTGAGCTACAGTAGGTCACAACATGGAGGTAGGACACACCTCCAGGAGGTAGGACACACCTCCATGGTTGCAAGCATCGCTATTCCCCATGGGCAGGGTTTTTGTGCACAATCTTTGGGAATGTCCACACACAGTCTTGAGTTTGACACAGACCAGTCTTTTAAACTTACATTTTCATCATAGGAATACTTAAAACGCAAAGACAATCAAACTTGAAGTTGTGTTTCTTTTTGTACAACTTCGTACTGATAAAAATGTGAATATTGCTTTTATAAGACGTTCATAAAATGTGTAAATGAATGCATCAAAATGTAATGTAAAAGTAATGTTTTAAAACCTTTGATGCTATTGTATGTGTGCATGCATGCAAGGCATATGTGCTAGTGTTTTAGCCATTTTGCTGATGCACAGCTCTAATGAAAGTGTCAATTAGCTTCGAACAGGTTTTACATGTATTTCCCAGCTTGGATCTTAAAGCATTATATCTCCTACCTTTGGGCCAATTTCATCGAGCTGCTTAGCACAAAAAATTGCTTAGCACAAAAATAGCTTGCCCAATAAAATAAACCAGTGAAACCACCAATGTTGCAAATTCCTTTTGATATTCATGGTCAGCAAACAACAGCCAAATAACAATTTTTTTTTTTTGCAAGTAATATACACAACACACAGAAATGTTGTTATTAATCCTGTTTTTACTTAAATTACAGAAATGTCATGCTTAGTGCATTTTTGTGCTAAGCCTCTTCCAGAGCTGATTTTTAAACTTAGTAAAAGCTAATGTACTGTATACAATTTGTGCTGTACATGTATCTTCCTCAGCCACAAGAGGGCGCTGTACAGTGAACACACAAGATATTTTGTGTGATGTGCTACTAGCTTGGCCATACATGGGCAACAGAGGGCAGAATCAGGGCTACCGTGTTAGAGGCAGTAGCCCACTTGGCTTACATCCCATGTACAGTACATTACAATACATCTTTTTCCCTGATCATATAGAGGGGGCTATCCTCTTATTCCACACATTATTCATATCTTTGGAGTGGACAGATAGGCCAGAATTTGAACAACAAATGAGTTGATAATCTTAAATTGTACACCTGATATCACCTGTCGTTGAGAGATCCAACGGTCGAATCAGTGATTCAGATCTGGCTCTATGGAACCTGGAAAACGAAACACCGACTTGATCCTGTGGGGATTTCTTGCCCTGTCTAAATTCGTGATGAAGGGTTTATAGTTAAGCAGCTACTGAGTATAGTGTGTTCCGCTAGGATTTCAGCTGTGTACTTTATATCAAACTGCTTTTGTATAATTGTCACAAACATATTACAGGGTTCATTCCTATAATCATCCTGCAATAACCACAAGGGAAACTGACTGGATTAGTGAATTGTAGGTCATTGCAAGGTGAACAAAGAAGAATTGACTGGAGTGGGATTGGAACCTGTGACCCTGGGAATATGGTACCATACATGTAGCTCTACCAACTGAGCCATCTTGCCCTATCCTCGATGTACCGGTTTTTGAGGGTGTAAGCATTTATTCCAAGAAAAACAAAAACACACATACATGTACAGAAGAAAAGGGTTGACATTCTAATTTGGCTTGCGATGGAGCACGTACCGTACACAAAACAAATCACCTGATTGTGTGGTACAGGCCTGCACGTCGCTACCAGTGATGTAGAAGGTCAATTCTCGAAAACCGGATACCTCGAAAACAGGTACACTGACAATATAGATTTTGCCTGCAGCAGGGTCCCAAATTATCTTTGTTGCTTCATTCCTACACGTTATGCAAAGAAACAAATGAGCAGTGTTTGGTTTCAGAGGTTTTGATACTGGACAGTAAATTCTGTTGAAACTTTCATTAAGCTCTGCTCACCTGGGCATAATATTGTTTCTTAGTTTAGAAACTGTAATTCTCTTTTTTCTGTTCAAAACCAAAATGAATACATGAATACGTCAGCAGACGTACGGTCAGCTCTCGTGTGAATAGTAAACTCTTCGTGCTGCGACACTTTCACAGATTGTTACAAGTCCCATCAGCTGTGTACACCAACGCAAAGAGTCCAACGATCGATCCGTCTTACGGAATGACAAATCGTCGATGAAGATTTTTGTTTTTGAAGTTAACGGGTGTCCAGTTGAGTAGTGTTTACGGAGGGCCGCGGCATCGATCAGGGCGCTGGCAGGATCACAGGGCAAGTTCAGGCCTTAAGGGGTTGCTGCATCTGAGCACCGTGCATCGCGTCAGTCGCGCGCCGCGCCGTGCCGACACGTCCCGTGTAACAAAGCACGCCGGTGCCCGATACGCCGACCTCCGCCGAGACAGGAAGCCTCGCGTTGGCTTTTGGTGTCGGAGCGAGGAGCGATAAGATACGGTGATGTATTGAGCAAAGGAGGGAGGAAGCGAACACAAAGCCCTAAGGAAATAAAGGCAGGTGTGTTTCTTTCCGGATTGATTTCTTCAGCCTTACACGCTGCCTTTCAGCTTGTCACTAGACGACAATAATAGCACAGCCCAAACTTCTTTTTTTTCCGGGAGTCGAGCAGGATAATTCTATGAACCCTCCTTCATCTCGCTTTCAATTAACGGACGACTCCCTGCCAGTGTAATTTTTTTTTCCGAATCCTTTCATTTCCTTTTCTTTCATTATCACACGGAGCGTGTATAGTTTATGTTGACGTGCTGTAACTGTAAGTCCTATGTATTTGTTTTTGCCGGAACAATCAAATATTGGCGCAACTGCTACCAAAGGAGTGAAAATGATTAAAAGGGCCTCAGTTTGATATTAAAGTCGCGCTAAGCTTTTCTTTGATTTCAAATTCATATATCTGATGTTTAAGGCTGTAGTGGATGTTGCTAAGGTTATCAAACAATGTATACTTATTGATCTGTTGATTCAAGTTTACATACATGTACATGACATAGGGCGTTTACAAAATGGAGGCCTAGGCTGAAAATGAAAATAGAGCATATAGAATAAAACAACAAATAGCCTCAAATCTTTCTTAATAATTAAGTACTGACTTCAAACTCAGACAATGTACCATAGATACGGAAGTTATCTGTACATAATTGTGTAATTATACTGTACAAAACATACAGAGATGCTTTAAAAGTCTACACGAACACATTCATACATGCAGAACAATCAGGGGGCATAGGTGGCAAGTGCGTTAGGCACTCGCCTCTCAATAATGTGGTGCCGGGTTCGATTCCGGGTTGGGTCATATGTGAGTACAGTTGTGCGTTTTTGGTTCTCTCTACAAAATGGAGGCTTACTAGGCTGAGGCTCAGGCTCCAGGGTGACAGATTATGCTGAAAATACAGGTTTTGGTTTTTCATGGAAGCTGAAGCTCTGTTTTCCTCTTCAAACTAGAGAGTCTTCTTCCGAAATGCAGCCAAAAGCCTCTATTTTGATATATATCCGTTACGTCAGAATGGATTCATGAAAATAGAGCCGGAGCCTGACACGGAGCCCGAGCCTCCATTTTGTAAACGCCCATAGTTTCAATATACAATGTATTAAGTACAATTAATTTGGACAATGTAATGAAATCTAAGGTAACTGTGTACACATTTTGCTCATTTCATTAAACTGAACATGTCACGTATTCAATAATTGAACTGAACCAACTGTCCTTTGATATGCATATTGAAACTTACAGTTTTTTGTTGCATGTTTCAACTAATTGAAAATTGAACAATATACAGTTCCAATTCCAGTTTGTGTATGAGATACTGTTCCCTATTTTAAGTTGTTATAACATTTCATGTAAAAAAATTGATGTATTTTTTTGTGCGTGTAACGGGGAGCAAAATGCTAAAACCTACATACATGTACAAACAGGACAAGATGCATTGTCTAATGTGGAATGCAGCAATCTAAATTAAAGGTAATATCATGCTTTGGTTTTTGTCAAAGAAATACAGATTCATGGGCAAAAGTACCAAGACAGATACAGTAAAAGTAATCTGTGAAAATGTCAGTCCCATACGTTGCCCACTTTTTGAGAAAACAGTGAAAAACAGCCACAGTATTTCTTAAGTCTTTTCTCTTTTATTTTTGATCTTTGATCTTTTATCTTTAAAAAAAAAAGGATCACAAAGATTTTTGGTCGTTGTTTTACTAATTTCTGGATAAATACACCATTTCAGGCGGAAACATTTTAATGGTTTGTTTCTCACAATGTTCCACCACAATCTTCATACCCTGTAAGTTATACGTAAATAGCCAAGACATACATTTCGTATCACATATCTGAATTTTGAAGTGATAAACAGTTTAATTTTTATATACATGTAATGGTTCTTGACACAAGTGTTGCATTTTTTGGAGGACACCCTGTATACATGTACATGTAGCTGTATGCTTAGTTTTAGTAGATGCACTACTTTTCCTATTCTTCCACACAACCCCCATTTTCTAACCCAAATTCTCATGAAATTGAATCAGCATTGTACAAGAGCATGCAGTGCTTCATCTACTCTTTAATTTCCTCATGGCTTATATGTAATATGGTTGTGGAATTACCGGATGTATCTCAGTCTCGTCCTTATGTTGGAGTCTCGTTCCATCTCAGTCTCTCCGGATCTTTTTCGAGATCCAAGCAAATTGAATTTGGTCCAGTCGCAAATATCTCTCCAAGTCCACTTCAAGTCAGAAGTGGCGCCGTGCCGGGGAAAAAAACAGAAAAGGATTTAGCCAGGCAGAAAATGGGAAGATCTTACAATCCCTCATTGTCTGCTCATTTGAAATTCATTATCATTTCATCTCGCGTCCCTCAGACTTCCTGTGCATAAAAATTACAACCTATTTTTTTTTTCTCTCTCTTTTTTTTCTATTTTCTAGTAAGATGTAAACAATTTAGTTTCCTTTTTTCCAAGAAACCCCTTTCTCCCAGTAACAAACACTCACAATGTAACTGTTTAAAGGTAATATCATACTTTGGTTTTTGTCTAAGAAATGCAGATTCATTGGCAAAAAATATCAAGGAAGATTCTGTCATCTGTGAAAACTTCAGTCCCTCATACGGTGCCCACTTTTTGAGAAAAATTGTGAAAAACGACCACAGTATTTCTTAAGTCTTTTCTCTTTTATTTTTGATCTTTTGAAACATCAAAAAGATTTTTGGTCGTTGTTTTATTAATTTCTGGATAAATACACCATTTCAGGCAGAAATATTTTAACGGTAGGTTTCTACCAGCACCATCTTCATACCCTGAAAGTTACATGTAAATCTGTGAACATTTCTGTTTTGGATTCTTACCAAAGTATGATACTACATGTACCTTTAAAGCTTGCGAATGAAGACGTTTTGATTATTCTGGTACTGTATATTAAAGTGTATGTAGGAGAAATGTAACACATTTGTGCTTTTTGGTTGAAAATGTGAGAAGCACTTGGATTTTGTGAACATCAGGATGAAATCATAGAAAGATGATGCTCATATTGCATGTTTTTTGTCTCTGGGTTGTGGAATTGTGAGGAATACATCTACATGGATTTACTTCAGATGTATTACACACATTATAATAATAATAATAATAATAGACACTTAAATGTATAGTATGCCGGTATCCGCCAAGCATGACGCTCATGGCGCAAATCAATTATTATCCCTGGTCATGGGGTCATAGTTTACATTCCTGAAACCTCCCAACTCCCTTGGGAGTATACAGCTCTGTCTGCCGTATTCAATGCACAGAGGCTAATCAAACCACAAAGCCATCTCTACCCTCCCAGGTACCCATTGACACCTGGGTGAAGAGGAGCAATATGTGACAAAGCATCTTGCCCGAGGACGCAAGCACCAACTAACCCATGGCTGGATTCGAACCCACAATCTGTAGATTGACCACAAGACTTTGAGTTCAATATTCCAGACCACTAGCCACAGCACTTCAGTACAATGCAGAACACAAAAGACATGGTTGCTCAAGGCAATGTCAGTTAAATACAGTCTGACAGTCAATCATTATTATGGTAAATGATCAATCAGTTGTTTCAGTTAATGGGTGACATTATTCCATCGGCCTTGTTTAAAATTAAGCTCTTGGCGTAGAAAGGTGGCTGTGAGCCAGGCTTTGATTACGCACTTAAAAGTATAATACAAGCCAGATTGGAAATGGTCAAAGAGCAGCACTCACACTTTGTCTTATCAAACATGTACATGAAATAATAAACCTGTGAAAATATGAGCTCAATCGGACATGTATCCGAGTCAAGAGAAAATAGTTAAAACCTGACATATTTTTTCTTATAAAGCATAAAGAATGGTTTTGATCTTACCCCGAGATCAAAACTGTTTTCGGTCTTTGTTTGACTAATTTCTGGATAAATATGCCATTTCAGGCAGGAATATTCTAATGGTATGTTTCTTTCTACCAGCACCATCTTCATACCCTGAAATTTATTCGTAAATTTGTGAACATTTCTAATTGCAATAATTGGGTATGTTACCAATCCTGTACTGTACCTTTAATTATGAAGGAGATTAGATAATTTTTTCTGCCCAAAAAATTCAATGGAAAAACAAACAATGCCTTGAAAACAATTTCTGAAATTATTCAAGAACGATAGTGGGAGTAAGACTCGCAATGACAAAACAGAACAGTAAAACAACAAAAAGCCTCTAAGTTTTCTTAATAATAAAGTACGGACTTCAAAGTCAGACAATGTACCATAGTTTACGGTAGTTATCTGTACATAATTGTGTATTATACTGTACAAAACATACAGAGATGCTTTAAAAGTCCACACGAGCACAGACATACATTACATGTAGAAGAATCAGGGGGCATAGGTGGAAAGTGCGTTAGGCACTCGCCTCTCAATAATGTGGCCCCGGGTTCGATCCCGGCTTGGGTCATATGTGAGTAGAGTTGTGCGTTGGTTCTCTCTTATGCTACGAGGGTTTTTCTCCAGGTTTTCCGGTTTTCCTCCCTCCACAAAAATCAAACACTTTCGATGTCAGGCTATGCTCAGTGATCATGGGTTGAAGTGTGCAGGCTGCCATAGGCGCTGCTGTCAACTGGATCACGTTGTAGCTGCATCCTTCGCAATTCAGCACCCCAGCTGCCAGTAAGGATGATTAGCCTCCCAAATTATTATTATTATCAAATATCACAAGCTTAAGAAAGTATTTTTCCAGAGACACCATGTACATGTATATAAACTCTTTTCTAGATGTGTGGTCCTGACAAAAGAAGTGGCGAGAAGATTAATCTTCTCGTTCCCGGCCACTATATTCTGGCCGTCCTCAGGAGAGGACAAGCTAGCTTGTTTGAAGAATTACTAGTTTGTTATGAGGACAGGCACCTTATCCATTATATTTGTCTTTGAAAATAAATTCTGTCTGCCAAATGCTTCAGGCAATATACCATTACCTGCATTTCTTTTTTCAAATGACACCTTAAGAAATCCATTCTTTATCTAAACTGACACAGAGAAGGTAATTGCCTCATTTTCCATGGTCATTCACCTCAGTGTGTCCTTTTTTCGACGAGATAGCTTCTCTCGGAGAATATCCCTTTCTTTAGCATGTTTGGACGAAGGAAAGAAAAGTGTCTTGCCCCTTTAGGGAAGAAGTGTGTATTAAACCCTACGAACGCATCTATAGCCAATTTATAAGAGTAATTCTCAGGTTTATGGAAAGAAAACTTCGAGTCTACTTTAATGTCCTCACCGTGATTGTTTGGAAAGCTGAAAGGTTTTGGCAACTCTAGCCAGAAACTAAGCCGTTAAATGCAAACAGTGTCATCCTCCTGCGTGTTTAAGCAGTGCTTATTTTCCAACAGCCGCCATCTGCAAGCTAGTCATGCCAGGCTGATTGTGTGCACCGCTTATGAACACAGTCTCTGTTTTGGACTTCAGGGCAGAAAACTTTGAAGCGATCGGGTAGCTATAAAAACCTGGAGAAAGTGTGGAAATCTTCAAATTGCCCCGATCGGATCATGAGGGTACTTTTCTCCCCTTAGTTTGTTTTGGCTTGGGCGGGGGGATGAGCTATTTTCTTGGCTTAAAATGTTCTCAGATTTCATCTTGCAGGTACAGGAGGGAGAGTTGCTAATGAATCAAAAACATCATTTGTTTTGTTTTGGTCTGATAGTGTACTATTTATAAAGGTAATGTTGTGGAACACCCTCCCTCTGATGATGCTATATTTCTGAAAACTGCATTTTGAAATCCTAAAAATGGGGGAAAAAACTAGTAAAGGATTTTGGTCGGTGACACTTTAAGTTACATTATACCACAAATATAGCCTAACCTCCTTAGGGTGCGTGCAAAATCATACTAACATTGGAAAATTTGCGAACATTAGGGTTAAATAATGATAAAAACAGAATATATTGTTCGATGTTTCCTCAAAAATGTGAAATTCGATTTGGACGAATTTTGTTTGCTTCAAATGAAGTCTCTTGAGATGAAAATGCAGACATCTTAAGTGCCAGGTACACTGTACAGTACCTGAGAAATTGTTAGTTCTGGATATTGTTCATTACACAAACGTGCACCTTAAGGGTAGTACATGTATCATACTTTGGTAAGAAACCAAAACAGAAATGTTCACAGATGTACATATAACTTTCAGGGTATGAAGATGGTGGTAGTAGAAACATACCGTTAACATTTTTCCAACTGAAATGCTGTATTTATCCAGAAATTGATAAAACAACGACCAGAAATCTTTTTGATCTTTCAAAAGATCAAAAGTGAAAGAGAAAGGACTTAAGAAACACTGTGTTTGTTTTTCACTGTTTTCTAAAAAAAATGGGCACAGTATGGGACTGAAATTTTCACAGATGACTGTTACTGTATCTGTCTTGATATTTTTGCCCATGAATCTGTATTTCTTTGATAAAAACCGAAGTATGATACTACCTTTATTTTTTCAAATTTTGTTTGCTCAAAAACTCTTTTGTCATTCCTTTAATGTGCCAAAACCACAAACAACTTGAATGCATATTTAATGAAACAGGCTGCTTCAGTTCCAGATGGCATGCAAGATAGATTTGGTTTTCAAAACCTTTAATCACAAACCTTAAGTACACTTGTGTCTTTTAATTCCCCCTTTTTTATACGAATACAATTTCAACGTTTTTCTTCTATGCATCTGAATTGATTGATGGGTTTTTTATATTGGTCTGGTTCCACGTCTCGTTTGTGTAGAAACCTCACCTGTTGTTTGAGCAGCTGTGTTTGTGTTGTATGTGCTATATACTATGCAATTCAAACCTCCATCATGTACGCTTATTGCACACACAGGAAGAGATGCATTGTGATGAAAAAAAAGAAAATTGAATTGATAAGCCTAAGGGCTCATTTTTTTTAAGGGGGATAGGGATGTATGTGTATGTGGTGCAAAGTACAAGGCTTGTGTTCCTGGCACGATGCCAAAGACAAATTGATTCAATTTGACGATCACTCTGGGACATAATTATATTGCTCATATGGGATCCACTCCTAACAATTTCTTAAACTGCACACACGTCTGTTTCGTCTGAAGCAGTTTGTTTACTGCATTTATCCCCTTAGTTTAATCCGGCTTAGGTTTTGGGGGCAGAGTCATAAAGAAAGAAAATAAAAGAAATAAAAAGATGATGAAACTATAGAAGGATCTCAATTTCGAAGCGTTAAGAATCACTCTGCGCTCTCAGACTCAGGCTCTGATTTCATCATCCATATGCCGAAGCTCAAAAGCTCTGTTTTCTTTTTCAAACCAGAGAATCTACTTCCGAACCGCCGCCAAAAGCCTCTATTTTTGTACCCGTTATTTTAGAATGGATTCATGAAATGGTCCCGGAGCCTTAGCCTGAGCCTGAGCCTGAGCCTAGCTGAGCCTGAGCCTGAGCCTGAGCCTGAGCCTGGGCCTGAGCCTGAGTCTGAGCCTGAGCCTCCGTTTCGAAAAGGCTCCTAGACACAACCCCATGCTACAGCATATCACACAGTCTTCCATCTGACAGCCGTATATATACTTTCTGAGCATAGCTTCCAACATCTATTGTCAATCACGTCAGACAGCCGCAAGAGAGAAATCCAAAGACCCAAACTTTATAATGAACCCCCTCGTACTTGCTTCAATCAAAACGTCACACCATGGACCTAGGAAAAAGACAGAGTTCCCTTGCACTTGTTTGCACTCCAAGAGTTTAAGTTCAATTTCTTTTTTCTTCCGCTGGCCCGCCGGAGATAGATAACCTACATGTAAGCGGCAAGACGCTTGCCTATAGCCCGGAGCACTTCCAACAAGAAACGAGCATTTGAATACGCCTGGCTAGAACCTAAATGGAGCCGGAGGTGCTCTTTAACCAACCATTGACAGGTTTCATTTGTACGCTGTATCTCATTTTGGGGAACTCATCACTTTCCGAGTGTCCGGGGAATAATCAATTTATAGGTGCATCGTTGAAGAGCCATCACTACCTTCTTTAAGTTCACCGAGAGGAATTTTGTGGTTCTTTTTTCTTTGAAGCAGTATAAAAAGCTAGTTGTATATTGAAACGAAGGAATGGCTTGTAAACTAAGAACCCCCGGTGATGAATACCCTGGGAATAGATAAATAAGAATCAGGCCCTTAAAGTCCCCTTTTGGACGCAGCGGGAATAAGTATGATTATTGGAATTGGGGAACGTATGCCCGTAGAAAAATGTGTGGAGGAATTGGACCGTGTGCAGTCAGCTAGCTCTCGCTCGCATCAGATGTATGTATAAACCCAGTCCGGAGGAAATGATAAAAAGACATCTGACAGCCAAAAACAAAGCTGGCAAAGTTTTTAGGACAAGATTTGCTGAATTGACAAAGAGGAATTGAAAAACAAAATTACCCCTTCCCTACCAATGTATTTAAAGGCATTGCATACGTTTGGTAATTTGAGCCTATTGTTTGTTTCAAACCAATATAATTGTATATATATACCATAAAACTAACCTGTGAAAGTTTCAATTCAAAAGGTGGTAGCGTTTGTAAGATTTTGGCGACAAACTAGAGCGGTTATTTCACGCCAGATAACAGTAAGTCAATAGCTGAGAAGCGTTACGGCCATAACGCTTCTCAGATTCATAATTTTTGGAGATAAAAAGTGACATATTTTTCCATAACCGCGGTACTTCGAATTGAACGTTTCACAATATGCATTATACTATCCAAAGCAGCTGTACTTCTCGCCAAGTAAGTTTTTATTGCCATAAATTTTCAAAGTCATTACCAAACGTATGCAATGCCTTTAAGATGTGTGCCACCAGTTAGTGCTTAATTGAGTGAGTTTATCTCTCAGAATCCTCAGTGTAATGAGTGTACTTTACCTTTTCTGCTGTTAATTTTTTTCAAATTGATTTCAACTTCAAATCCTATGATGTTTATTTTCATGGTAAACATTGAAAAATAGTGACAACTTGATACATCAAATGAGGAGGGAAAATTTAAATGGTGCATGTATTGTATGCATAGAAAAGCAGAAATTAAAGGTAGTATCATACTTTGGTTTTTGCTAAGAAATGCAGATTGATGGGAAAAAATATCAGGAAAGATGCAGTACATGTAACAGTCGTCTGTGAAATTTTCAGTCCCATACGGTGCCCACTTTTTGAGAAAATTGTGAAAAATGCTCAATGGTATTTTCAAATGTATTCACAGGAGTTTTGATCAAAACTGCTTTTGGTCTTTGCTTGTATGCTTTATATCTGGATAAAAACAGCATTTCAGGCAGACAACTTTTAACGGTATGTTTGTATCATCACCATCTTTATATCCTGTAAGTTATAGGTAAATCTGTGAAGATTTCTGTTTTGGTTTCCTACCAAAGAATGATAATACCTCCTAGAAGGCAATCATAGGACAGGCAAACAGACTTCAAAACAACAAACAGCAGCAACTAATGTAGAGTTTAGTTGTAGACTTCTATTTTAAAATTGCAGTGGAACGGCACTATAGTGAACATTTGGCAAGACCGAACATCATCCTCGGCTCCCGACTTTTGTGTGGTTTAAATCACTGTAGGCCTAACGAATGGCCACTTAAAGGTAGTATCATACTTTGGTAAGAAACCAAAACAGAAATGTTCACAGATTTACGTATTACTTACAGGGTATGAAGATGGCGGTGGTAGAAACATACCGTTAAAATGTTTCCACCAGAAATGGTGTATTTATCCAGAAATTAGTCAAACAATGACCGGAAATCTTTTTGATCTTTTAAAAGATCAAAAATAACAGAGAAAAGATTTAAGAAATACTGTGGCTGTTTTTCACTGTTTTCTCAAACAGTGGGCACCGTATGGGACTGCAATTTTCACAGATTACTCTTACTGTATCTGTCTTGATATTTTTCCCATGAATCTGTATTTCTGTGATAAAAACGAAAGTATGATATTACCTTTAATTTAAAACTTGAAAGCAATTTATATGATGAAATTCTCAAGTGCGAAATTTTTAACTCGTGGTCAGTGTGGAAATAAAATGAATCTGAAATGCTTAGCGAAATAGACCCGGCAAATTGGGCGCATGCATTTTCCCTTTGCACAGGTACTTTAAAACTAATTGTTCCAATTCCACCGGAGATTTTAATGAAGTAACGCCTTGTCTCAGCGTTGCGGTGAGCGGTAAACACATTCGATAATGCCAGTTGCATAATTTACAGTACCCACATCCTGATTTTTTTCCCTTCATTGGATGTGCTAGAAGCAATGCAGTCATATACGTGCTGAGCCCGGAATGCACGCCCGATAGTATGGAATCCTTTCTGTGTTGCAGGAATTGGTGTTATCTTTTTCCAAAGGGCATACAAGGAAAGTGATGAGGACAGATGCACTGTAAATAAGTCGGCCTGTGGTCAATCATGATTATTTACTGGAAGTACCTTTGCCCTGGCTCAGCTGGGCTGTGACGAGTCTTTAAAAGATATCTGTGCTCGATGCAACACCAGAAAGTGTGAAGCCATAAATCGTGCCAGGTTTTCAAATTGCTGCGTGGCTGGTTTTCCCTCAGCGATTTGAATTATGCACAGTGACATTAATGGCAACATCAAATTGATGTGTTCAGGTTACTATTTGTAAGCAAAATTGGCATCTTTTCTTCTTTATCTAGTTAGCCTATGCTTAGCTATGTAGTGATTTGTTCATTATACATGTACTTATAGGCCTACTTTCCTGAATGTGGTCAAGAATTTCTGTTTATAAGGAACTTTCAGAACTAAGCGATTTAGCACAGTTCTTGTAACAGTTTCTGCAGAATGATGGAAACAATATACGGGAGTTTCACAATTTAGAGCGCCACCAAGAGGGCAGCAGGGAGAGGCCGATTTTACGCGGTGCATGATGGGAAATTGTCGACATTGGAGATTTTTCCCCTATACGTTCAACGTTATTGCTAATTCTTGGGTCGTTTTGTGCGTTTATTTCACGTGTTATCACAATGGTTTATGTTTGCGAATCTTTCGGATGCACAGCACACACATCCAAACTGGAAAACATTGAGAAATACCTATGGATGAAAGATATACGGTGGGTTAAATGGCGAAGACGATTGAACGTATAGGGGAAAAATCTCCAATGTCTACAATTTCCCATCATGCACCGCGTAAATCGGCTTCTCCCTGCTGCCCTCTTGGTGGCGCTCTAAATTGTGAAATGCCCGTATTGGAAATTGGCTCGTAAACCTCGATCTATTAACTACATGTATTTACATGTAAATCTTGTTTTCAAAGTCAGCATATTTTAAATCTGGAAGTCATGATAGGCTGAATAACAGCAAAAAGTATCAACAGTAGACTTGAGATTAAGTCCTTGCATAGTGTTGTCTGCCTCACTACACTGTGCAGGTGCATGTACTGCAAAAAGTAGTCCAGATAGACTGTTAGTCTTAAGAAGTTTATAAATTGATTTGAGGCTTTGCATGATGACAATGGGAGACATTGGAGAACCGGTCCTCAAGTCAACTGCGCACGCGAACGCACAACAGCGCAGGTGCAAAACAACGCACGCATGCTCACAATAGACCGATCCAGTAGGCCACGCCCACCATAGCAACGGCCAAGCAACGACGCACACGCGCGCGCGTAACGTGTCACGATCGCCAACACGCGTTGCACGCCCATCACCGAAAGCACTTATCTCTATGGGACTCTGGTTTTGGAAAAGGTCACAAATGTACATTTCCTCTCTTACCAGGCCATCGAGAGTTAGAATTGCAATGGAAATATAAACACCATCAATTTGTAGCAGAAAGATACTGTACTTGTGAATTGTGCTGCACTTACAGAGGACGGTATTTATTGTTTTTCCAGTTCGTAAACGTAAACACCGCAGTAATCAATACCGCGATCTCCAGCATGAGATCACCAAAATGGCTGCTGCAATTGGTGATCAGATTTTCGCGGCTGTGATTGGTCAATGCAAAATTGGGCGGGGCTTACTGGATCGGTCTATTGCATGCACATGCGCTGATGACTTGAAGACCGGTTCTCCAAAGTCTCCCATTGGTTTGTGGATCGGTTTGCAGAAATACCATGTAAGATGAATCGTCCGTACTTTCGCACTTTCTATTTCATTCGCACTTCTCCTGATGATGACTAGAGAGCAGGCTCAGGGGACCATGATGATGATGACTAGAGCAGGCTAGTTGAAACAAGTATGCTAGTCAAACCATTGAGACCTTACGAGAAGTGCGAATGAAATAGAAGTGCAAAAACGAACGATTCTTACGTGGTGTTTCCGCAAATTGATTTTCATAGACTTGTTATCCAGTCTCCATACGATGTACATTAGTGGTGCTTGGGGACTGCTTGGTGCAGCAACATACACAACACACAACAAAAGGACTTGATGTCGAGTCTAGAATGATTGCACCTTGGCTTCTATAAAAATACACCACCATGTTATAGTGCAGATTGTATGGATGATTGATGGAGCTGAGCATGGTGTCTGGCTGTTGGGAATGTAATGATAATGACAGGACACAGACTTGTAAAACTGAAGGTAGGCCTACGAGAAGAGGTCGAAATTGCCATAATAAAAACAAAGAACTGCTTGGGAAAAGTTAAAGGGATGGTACAGAATTGGTAAGACAAAACCATAGAGCTATATTAAAATTACTAGAGCGCTAGCTCCGTGTAAAAAGTGATGCCTGCTGGGCGCATCCATGTTTGTGCACAAACCTATGGAAACTGGAAAGCCCAAAATTGTGTACGTTTTTTGTACGTTCATTTGCATACCTGCGTTGTATTCTATACAGGTGCGTTGTCGAAGCCAAATACGCCCAAAATCTGACGCACCTTGGGTAAATGTGCGTTACATTTATCGCCGTGCGCACATGCACTCTCTGCACTTCAGTCACGCAATGATTGCAAGCGTCATAAAGACGCGCTACGGGTACCGTTAGCACAGACTTGCGCGTTGCATATAGAGTACACTCTTCGAAAGGCATTCCAGTCAAAGTGTTCTTGTTCCACAGACGCGCACTCAAATTCAAAATGACTGCGCCCAGGACGGCTTCAAATCGTCTACCCGCGGGGAACACAGAGCTAGCGCTCTAGTAAGTTTAATATAGCTCTATGGACAAAATACACTTCAAGATCACAGATTCACATAAAACTTACACAGTATAATGGTGATGATAGGAGAAAACATCCCAACATTTCTTCGTTGAGAAATAAATGAAACTATTTTCCGATAGGAATAAAATCGCTTCAGAAGCCTTTTATTCATTCGTTGAAATGTGTAAACGGGTTTTCACTATTTTCTTGTGACCCAGATGGCTGATTGACCTGAAACTTCTACAGGTTTGTCAGTTAAGTTATATGATGGTTTACATAATGTAAAAACCAGTTCTGTACCATCCCTTTAAATTATGGTTGGTTATAAAAAGGAGATCAAGCACAATTTATGTTCCAGCTCCTGCACTGAAATGCAAATAATAGGCCTTATACATGTAATGATAATGAATTTTAATGATTTGTGTCTGGGAGATATGCAAATTAGGGTTGCCCTTCACCGACGTAGGCGAGTGCTCACTGCATGAGTGCTTGTTTAATTCACTTGAAAAATTTGTTTAAATGATAAATACCATAAATTTAGATTTCTCAGAACAAATAATACATATATCGATAATGATCCTGCTAGGATGAAAACATGTCAGGCCCTCCAAACTCTAAGCATTTTATAAATTTTAGGTCATTTTGGCTGATGAGCAGTTTGCAGCAGTTCATTACTTGTGTTGAACAAATAATACATGATACGTGTTTTATAAGCATGCTTGTACATGAACAATACTGAACAGATCCGATTATTCTCTTCGTGGTATTTCCAACTTGAAAGATGAACTAAGAAAAATTGACTGGAGTGAGATTCAAACCTGTGACCACTGGAATACTGTACCAGTGCTCTATCAACTGAGCAGCAGCTGCACATGCCCCTTATACTATTGGCAATGTCCAAATTGTCAATCATTTTTTGCCAGTCAGAGGCCATAAAATCACACACATGTGCCACACTACACAAATCAGCCAGGCAGAAGTATAGCATCTCGAAATTACATTTTTTCGAAATACGGACTGAAATGAAGAAATGTGTTTTGATCGTCACTTATCTTATGTGGTTTACCTTTAAAGGTAGTGTCATACTTTAGTAAGAAACCAAAACAGAAATGTCATTTACATATAACTTACAGGGTATGAAGATGGTGGTGGTAGAAACATACCTTTAAAATGTTTCCGCCTGAAATGGTGTGTTTATCCAGAAATTAGTAAAACAACGACCGGAAATCTTTTTGATCTTTTAAAAGATCAAAAATAAAAGAGAAAAGACTTAAGAGATACTGTGGCAGTTTTTCACTGTTTCTCAAAAAGTGGGCCCCGTATGGGACTGAAATTTTCACAGATGACTGTTACTGTATCTGTCTTGATATTTTTGCCCATGAATCTGAATTTTCTATGATACTACCTTTAAACTCAGTGGCTTGTTGGCAATTAAAGGTGCATTCCTTGTTGGTTGGCATTTTGGGAAGTCAGCAAGACTGCTAGGGTGAAACTGCTCTCATTTGCATTTAAAGCAATGACATAGCAGAGTTGTTATTAGTTTTATAGCTACATATTCTCCTTTGCAGTGTTTTCAATTACAGTATATGAGAAGATACTGTGTGTTCTCTCTTTAGAAAATGGACTAAAATTAAATTATGATACAGCATATATGCCTGTCGCAAAATTTGCTCTAGATATAGTGTGCTACCATAGCAACCAGAAAAATCTGTTGCAGCCAGATGAGCGATTTGTTGCTTTAAAGGTAGTATCATACTTTGGTTTTTGTCAAAGAAATACAGATTCACTGAGCAAAAATATCAAGGAAGATACAGTAAAGGTCATCTGTGAAAATGTCAGTCCCATACGGTGCCAACTTTTTGAGAAAACAGTGAAAAACTGCCACAATATTTCTTAAGTCTTTTCTCTTTTATGTTTGATCTTTTAAAAGATATTCAGTCGTTTTTTTATTAATTTCTGGATAAATACACCATTTCAGGCGGAAATATTTTAACGGTAGGTTTCTACCAGCATCATCTTCATACCCTGAAAGTTATACGTAAATCTGTGAACATTTCTGTTTTGGTCTCTTACCAAAGTATGATACTTACCTTTAAAAAGGTTGGGGGTGGGGGTTTAATCATGCTCCCTTGCATAATTTGACACTTACACTGACGGCATATTTTTGTGCCTGCCCGTTGGAGGGGTGTGGGGCGGCGCAGGTGATCAGATCAGTGCCCCTGTCCCCCCTGGCCTAGCTCCCAAGTCCCTTTCTCAATTTCCATCCCTTTGCATTTTCAGCCTCTTCATTCCGGCCTTGGAACGCAAGCTGAAAGGAATTCCATATCCCAGAATGCATTGCGGCGTCTCTCCCCTCCCCCCCCCCCTGCCACATTCGGCCGATCAATTAGCCTTCGCGGATCAATTTGTCTCGTTAGCTTGCATAGCTTACATGTACATACATGTTTGTTGTGTTTATAAAGCCTGTACAATAACACACTGTATCCAGGGAAGTATAATTAGCAATTAAAAGACTGAACAAAATTGATTGGATTGCTTGTTGAATGATCATGGTCATCGCATCGACATGGATAATTAGCAAAGCTCGTTATCTTCATCGGGGGCCCTTATCATCACGGGGTTACACTTTGGTATTTAAACAGACCTATTTTTATAGCGCACATCTTTGTGTCGCAGTGGCTTATTATATATTGCAGTCCCTGAACTTCAATGAAGCGAGCGATTGCTTTCCTTCCCTGCGGCTTTGCCTTGCTGCCTCCAAATGAATTTCCAATATCAGATGGAAGCAGCCTTAAAGGTAGCATCATGCATTGGAACTAGCCCACTTAAACAGAAATCTTCACAGATTTACCTGTAATTTACAGGGTATGAAGATGGTGATGGTAGAAACATACTGTTAAAATCTTTCCGCCTGAAATGGTGTATTTATCCATAAATTAGTAAAACAACGACCGAAAATCTTTTTCATCTTTCAAAAGATCAAAAATAAACTTTAAAAGTATATATATGCTACAAAAGTGGTACATGTAATGACCGAAGAAAAGATCATTCAGTTTCTGTGTGAAACCTTACAATTATACTGTTTGTAAAATTGCTGTAAATTCCAGTCTTCCTCTGGAGTGATCTCTTCATTAGGAAGACTTGCAGTATCTCAATATCTTCAAAATAAACACATGTACTGATTTTGAAAGCAACATTAATCATAATCAGAACATACTTGTGTGTATGTATGCAGATTTATGAATTAAAAACAAAACAGAAACAAATACAGTGGAATGGCACTTTAATCGTGGAGGAATAGGTTGCAACAGTGTAAATGAACAAACATGGCTGCTAGGAACCACATTTATTGATTAAGTTATAGTGGTTGTTCATTTTATAGCAATTTTAAACCAGCAGTATGTCAGTATTCAGTATATTTTTAAAAGGATGATATTCACTATAGCAGAATGCTCGGTATAATGGTGCTGTGTACATGTAGCAGCATCTCACAGTCATGACAGTATTGCTTCTTTTCTGCAAAACCTTGTTGAGTGCTGATTTGCTGGATCAGTATTTTTACAGGCTTATAGTGCTGCGACATGTGCACTCTGAAACTCAGAAAAAAAATCCTGATATGACCTACATGTAGAAGTACATGTACTATCAAAACCTTTGAACTGATGAAGATGTACACTGTGTAGTATCTGTAGCTGCAGATTAAAGTGATATAGGTTTGCTTATGAGTATCTTTGAATCTGAATTCTTGGTGCTTAAAGGGAGCATATATAGGATTTGCAAAGCCTCCAAAATTTTTTTATTGAGTTTGAGACAGAAAATGGACCCAACAGTTCGTAAACAGTGCAAACAGTCACCATGGGAAATCTTGGTTCATTAGATGCTGGGTTTTTCAAGGAAATCAAGATTTAGTGTCTTTTCCAAAGATCGTTCGTCCGAACAATTTTTGGAACAAACATAATTAGGACACCCTCACTTGAGTTGTTTTAGTTATCCCTTTTCACTCAAAGTATGATGATTGTGCTGGTAGAAACATAACAGTAGAATATTTCCACCTGAAATGTTGCATTTATCCAGAAATTAGTAAAACAAAGACCGAAAACAGTTTTGATCTAGGGGTAAGATCAAAACAATTCTTCATGTTTTACAAGAAAAATTGAGTCGGGTTTTCACTATTTTCTCATGACTCAGATGTCCGATTTAGCTCAGATTTTCACAGGTTTATTATTTCATGTACATGTTTGATCAGACAAAGTATGAGTGCTGTCCTGTGACCTTTACCAATCATGTACCGGTATTGTACCTTTAATCATGTGAATTCCCCACCATAGACATTAAAGGGCATTGTTCCCTGGTGCATGTTACTTTATATCTCTGTACTTCTATAGCTACATGAAACTGGATCCAATTTTTTATTGTCATATGAAAGTCAAGGTATACATCGTACATGTATGGGTGGGAACAGCAATATATGGACGAGCTGGAAACAGGGAAAGGATGGCAATAGCTGGATATTGTACTTGGTTATTAGGGGCCAGTTTGTTTAACACAAAGGATCCCAAATTTAGGGTTCCACCTCCTATATGCAGTGTACACTAAAATGGGATCCGGATCCGCAAGATTCGTGATCCTGTGCATTAAACAAACAGGCCCAGGCTTGACATGTGGGGTGCTGTGGCCTAGTGGTCTGGCGTGTCGTACTTAACATCTTGTGGTCAATCTACAGACTGTGGGTTCGAATCCAGCCATGGGCTAGTGGTAGTTTGCAAACTTGGGCATATTATTGCTCCTTTTCACCCAGGTGTATAAATGGGTACCTGATGGCTTTATAATTGTGGTTTGATTAGCCTTTGTGTGCTTATAGCAGCCGGGGGGGGGGGGGGGGCTGTATACTCCCCAGCCTAGTTGAAATGGTTTCCAGGAATTTCCATCCTCCATGGGTTAAAGTAGCCAAATGACCAGGGGATAATAATCTGTGCTTTTGAACGCTACTTTCCAGACACTGCACATTATAAAATGCTCTGTTATTAAATTGTACGTTCTGTTTGGGGGATGGGGAGGGATACCTTTAGATTGACGTTGCCTCCACACGAGCACGGTACAACCTTCGTAGAACCTCCGTTATTTGGTTCAAGGAAACTTATTGCGTTTAAACTGAGCGCGGTTTCAGGGGCACAGGAGGTATTCCTCTGAGCAAGGCCTCGGTCATCTCGAATGATGTACAATATGCTCTGGCTATTGTGCGGTATGCGCGCTATGCGCCAGAGACAACATAGCACATGGGCCTTTGTATATGAGTACTATAAATGTATGTAACAGATTATTCACAAGTTTTTACTAATTTACTAAAAAAAACAACAACTGTATTTAAAGGTAGTATCATACTTTGGTAGCATACCGCAACAGAAATTTTCACAGATTTACCTATAACTTCCAGGGTATGAAGATGGTGATGGTAGAAGCATACCGTTAACATTTTTCTGCCTGAAATGCTGTATTTATCCAGAAAAGAGTTAAACCATTGACCAAAATTATTTTTTTGTATCTTTTAAAGAACGACCAAAAATCTTTTTGATCTTTTAAAAGATCAAAAATAAAAGAGACAAGACTTAAGAAATACTGTGGCTGTTTTTCACTGTTTTCTCCAAAAGTGGGCATTGTATGGGACTGAAATTTTCACAGATGACTGTTACTGTATCTTCCTTGATCTTTCTTTTGCCCATGAATCTGTATTTTTTTGACAAAAACCAAAGTATGATACTACCTTTAACCTGCTGATTATGCATTTTATTGGTGGCATCTGTAAATATCGCCAGTCAGTTGCAATTGGCATTTATTATTATCATTCTGCCCTCATACACGCGCATCCACATAGGTTGGTTGCCATTTCACAAATTATATGAAGCATGTTATTGATTTTGCACTGAAGCATGAAACAAATTAACAAAATCATTTTATTTCAGCTTGCCCTATTTGCCAATATGTGCGGGTTTGTTTTCTTTGTTTGTTTTCCCCTAAAAGTTCCATTGCTCTGAGCAGACAGCTTAATATATTAGTCTGATCTTTAAATCCATTCATATAATTGGTGGATGAAAACCAGTTCAACTTCAAGCCTCAAGGTAACCATGTATTAAAATCTTAGATGAGATAATTTTCATTTTTTAATTTTTTTTATCTTGGCTTTTTGGTCTTTAATACCCAAGTGCTCTCTTTCTGGAAGCATCTCTGTAGTATCTGTGAAGTTACCTGAGTTGTCTCGATCAAACTTGCTCTCAAAATTATTTCAAGATACATTGAACTGAAATACATGTCAGTGTCAAAATAGTGAACATGACATATAGAAACAAAGTAAATATCAATGCAAACAATTTATTGCCCTTCAACCACATAGATATAAGCACTTCACTAAGTGCCTTTTGAGCACACATGAAAAAATCATGCGCTAGCTCAGGTGGGATTCGAACCCACGACCTCCTTCTTACTAGTGTAGATGCCATACCTACTACATCTACATGTAGGCCACCAAGCTAACTGGGGTCAGCAGAGTGAAACGAATCCCTTATTGGCGGGGCACCGTAATTTAATCAGTTATAATATTACAGTAAATATTACAAGGTATGATAAAAACAGGTGTGTTTTTAAGAGTCTTTTGAACTTTTCAGCCAGAAAAAATAGATGCCAATAATGAATATTTGGTGAAACATATTCTTCTTCTTTTATTTCCCAAGTTTTGTGTTCTTTTAGTGTTATATTTTAAAGAGATAGGCCTATTCATTGCTATTTCCCAAGCCCGTTTCGTGACATTTTGTCAAACGTTTTCACTGCTGGTCCTCCTTTGAATCACCATCAGTTTGTAGCAGTGTTGCCTTGGCAACACAGTTGTACGTTTGTTCTGCCACATGTGCTGCAACTGGCTCAAGGATTTGAAACTTCAGATTTAAATCTGAATTCCAATGTTTGTTTTAGATTTTAACTCAAAATTGCAGCTTTGTTTTACACCTGCTCTGTACAAATTATGATGGGAACTAAAAAATTTAAGCTTTTGTGGTATTTTCTGTGGTATTTTCAGATTTGTGTGAATGTGTGTGGCCACTCATATACCTAATGGCTGGTGGCATCGAACTGTAAATGAACCTTTTGGATTGCTGGTCGTTGTGCTCTCAAAATTCCATCCCTACTAAGGCTGCAGTTTGTATCCGGTTACCCGGTTAACCAACCTTTCAAAGGGGGTAACCGGGTACATTTTCCCAGTTAGGTTAATCAAAAAGTATCTTTATAATGGCCTTTTCTTGTTGAAACATAGACACATCTAGAGTTCACAAAGAAAAAAATGTCAATGATCTTTTGAAAATTGGACCAGCAGGCTTATGCAAAGCAAAGGCCAGACATTTTGCTACATGTATGTCTACCACTGCCAAATGTTGTGACAAAAGAATGTTGTCAACCAAGTTCGTAAAAGACCCAAACTTACTATTTCTTTGATTTTCTTTGTTTTCTTTGTTATATGGGTAATCGTAACCGTAACCGAAAAACAGACGGGTAACTGGTTTCCAAATTGTTCGTAAACTTACAGCCCTATAATCCCTACTTCTAAAATTCCATAATAACAGGACTTAGCATCTTCCTGTACGTGCTGAAATTCATACTTTCTTGCCTGCTGTCCCCCGTTTTCCCACTCTTGCATGTAAATCCTTCTAATTTCAAGAGAGGTATCAGATGCCGTTGAGCTCGGCAAACCTGATGTATTTTTTTAACATTTCAATTTAACCCCTTCTGGACAGTAAGCAGTTCGCCTCATGGCGTGAGAATAATTATTCATTATTGTATTATTTTCCTGGAAATGCATTGAATTGGGGTACTGCCTGAAACAAGAGGTTCAACGAACCTTTATTGTCCCACAACATTTGCTAATTGTGGTACATTAAAGCCCCCTGTATTGACTAACTAGAGTTTAAAAAGAGCATGAGCTTTCGTAGCAACAACTACTTCATCATACAAAATATTTTATATCGTCCGGTCATATGTTTCCGATGGACATATGTTTTCGATGACGAAATTTGATTCCCATTTACCGCGAGACCGTGCCTGATACTTTGTGATCAGTATGCCTGAAGTGATGACTACACTCAGGGCTATCTCCAACATTCAGGATATTGAGAATAAAGTTTTCAGTTGTGAGTGATACTGAAAAGTAAAAAACTATGTAATTTTGGGTATAGATTACTAATGCATTTTAAGGCTAATGTTCAAACGTTTATAAAAGACACAATCTGTGGTCAAATATTTCAAACTAAACTGTCGTCTGCTCGAACAACTTTCATTCTTCCGATGTCAGACGGCAGGTCACGAAATCCTAGTGCGATCTAGGTTTTTATGGCATGCCAATGTAACAAAAGTATTAAAGTCTTTCTCAAATCGAAGTGCCATAATTTTATTTTTCTCTTTTTAATTTGAAACTTTGCTAAGCTGATGAACTTAAGCTTTCCACGTTTAGGCCTCTCATAATGATGCAATATATTATAAAAATGTTGTGATAATAATTTTACCTACCATGATCTGTACCAAATTCTCATTTTGTTGATTCATCCATTTATTTATAAAAAATAATTTATCATTCACGATCTTTGAATCAAAACAGTTCAGTCAGGACCTTTTATAAATAACTCCATCGACCAAGTTCGATCAAATCGAGTCAGGACAATATTTCATCCTTTTTTGAGTGACTTGGCACGCCATAGCTACTCCGATGTCAACGAACTTTGCCGCACAACCAAGTTATCGAAAACTGGTGACGCTTTGTTTACATAGCGGAATCGATGTCGCTGTAAGTGACGGACAATATTTCCAAAGAAAAGACTTCAACTTCGAGGATTTTTACAGAGTATAATCTGGAAGTGTACAGTTCAAAGTTAGTAAAGTGATTTTCTGAAATTTTATTTCGTTTCTGTTTTATAGAAGTTTTCCCGTTATCCCATCGGAAACCGGTGACTGCAGGATATGTTATCTGACTGACACGGCTACCCACCATTATATTGAATATTAAGCTATAACCCCCTAGGGGCATTTTACTCTGTACCATCCTGAATCCTCCACAATCCTCCAATGGTCACACTTTAAAAACTGCGTTCATCCTGAATTCATCCACAGTCCTCCAGTGATCTCACTTTTAATATACTTAAAATGAGAGAATCCTGAATCCTTCAGAATCCTTCAGTGGCCCTACCCCAAAAAATGCGTTTATCCTGAATCCTTGCCACTCCTCCAGTGGTCCTCACTTGAAAATGACATTATATCCTGAATCATCCGAAATCCTCCAAAACTACCAGAAGGATTTTTGAGGATTGAGGTGGGTTAGGGTTAATGGACAGAACCATTACTTCAACAGTTGATTATTATACAGTTGGCAATAACTAGGCTGCACCAGCTTCTGTTAATGGAAGGACTGAAAACAACTATGGAAGAAAGCTGACATTTTGATCCAAGCAGGATCATACTCAAATTCTATACTAGTATTGATTAAATTTGAAATTTTATTTGAGAAAAATCCTGGTAGGATCCAAGCTCATAAGCGTTTTATGTATTTGAGGTCATTATTTTCGTTGATACGCAGTTTGCAGTAGTTTATTACTTGTTTTGAAAAAAAAAAGCTTTTATCGTCGAGGAAATACGTGTCTTCACAATTTATAGATCTGGGTTGATAGATTGATGCATTTCATGCTTGGTCGCTTTTTGTAGTGCCCCATCGGTTAATTAGTTATCAGAAGTGCCGCTTGTGAGGTTGTTGGCCTTAGATGTAAACAGGCCAATTTCATGACCCTGCTTAGCGCAAAAATTTGCTAACCATGAAATTTCTGTTTTAATAAAAAACAGGATTAAGTACCAAATTTCAATATGTAGTGTATCGCTTGCGATTGTTCTTTGGCTGCTGTTCGCTGACTATAATATATGATATCCAATGGAATTTTAATGGTGGTTTGTAAAAATTGGGTTTGTTTTAGCAAGAAATTTTGTGCTAAGCAATTTGTTTCTAGCTTAACTGCTCCATGATTAAATTGGCCCCAGGGACCTACCGTCACAATTTATACTAATAAACTACAAAGAGGTCAAATTGTCATCATGGTTTGTTCTTTTCATAGTTGTCTTGTACAGTATGAGTATAAATGTTAATTGTACATTCCCAGTTCTTGGTCTCTGACGATTGTCCTTTTTGCATTTAGATATACTGGGGTAGATTTCACCAAACTCATCATGAGTTGCAATCAATGGTAGAACTTATGATGCACATAGGATATCACGCGCGGATCCAGGGGTGGGCCGCGGGGGCACGTGCCCCCCGGTCAAATTTGACGAGGGAAAAAATTGTGCCCCCGATAAAATTTGACAAAATAACAAATGAAAGCAGAAAGAAGGGAGAAGGAGCAGAAAATCCATATTCTTCAGTTCATTCTGTCGGCCGCACAAAGAAAAACTGACAACAGGCAAAATGTCTCGGCTCGCCTTTTTGCCAGTGCGCACGTTAACAAAACTCCTTTTCACTGTACACAGACGTGGTGGATTTAACGCAAGTACGGTACGGATGGGCGGCACAGTACGATCCTCCTAATCTTGCCTATCACTTTATAAGCAGTGATCCCAACACTAACTTGTATTTTCCTTCCTCTAGCCCATAGTAACTAACACTCACTTAATAACTCCACTAAATAAATTGACACTGTTCTTACTTTTGAAAGGAAGTGCGAGACTTCGTTCTGGACGACCGTGACTTCGATTTCAGTGTCATGCACAAAAAGTAACATGTCTCGTCGTTCTGTCTGGATTTCATTTAGATTTTCGTGGAAATTCTATGTTTATTGAAAAGCAATTCATTTGAATTATTAAAAATGAAACATTTTTAAAGTGTCGACTACACAACTTTGTACGGAAGCCCTTTAGTGCCAGATGAATATATTTATTTGACATCGGGTGTGAATATTATCACATTTCGCGGTTGCGTAAAAACATTTCTTTGCCTGGGGTGTGAATGTTTTTTGTAGCGGCCGCCAGATAACTGATACAAAAAAATTGGCCGTATTTCTTTAAAACGGGTGCTCATAGCTTTATAATATATTTGTTTCATATTTCTTAATATTTTTCAAAGAAATTTTATGGCGGAATAATTATTTCATTTTGATCCTTCGTCTAAATGAAAACTGTATGAAAACAAATTTGCCATGCCAAAATATAAAAATCCTTTGGTAAAATGTCTCTTAAATCCTAAATTAAAAATGAAAAGAAAAAATTCCATCCCATTTTCATGGCAAAAAGCTATCAAAAAGAGCCCAGAAATACTCTAGAATTCATCAGAGAACATCTAATATCCAAAAAATTTCCGGGGCCCTTAAGCGGGCCCCGCACCCCATGCCGTGGCTTCGCAATGTTTTTTTTTTTAAACACCCCCTTGCAAAAATCCTCCGTACGCCACTGCTCCCCCTGTATGACACGCATAATAAATATTATGTCATGATACTAGTTATTAGTGCTTCAAAGGATATATCGTCAAACCTCAACCGATATGATACCACTGCAAATTTGTGATAATACATGTACATGTATGTATAGGCGCTTCATTGGATCTTCGTCCATGTACCATGAAGGTAGGGAAAATTTACATTCAGAGGTTTCACTTTGAGTGTGCCCCCCGTCTTAAAAAATCCTGGATCCGCGCCTGGATATAGACCCTACCATGGGTTAATTTTTATCCTTCGTAACTCGAGTTACGATCAATCATCATAATGACCTCACAAAATCCCCGGATGTCAGACAAACTTTGACTCACACACGACTGTACACCCATGCGCACGCACACGCACGTGTGCATGGTTGAAATGTTTGTCTGAGATCGGGTGCTATTTTTAGTGCAGGTGCAGAGCGCTATTGATCATTGTATACCTAGACCACAATAGAAATTTATACATAGACCACAATAGAAATTCATTGATACATGTATGTAGACATATCTTGCATAAAAAAATACAATTTTACTGAAAGTAACAAACCCCACGCAGCAGGATGTTTGTGCAGTGACATACGTGTAGGTCCCTGACCCTTTTGTACTGAATTAAGAGCCCTCAAATACTGCCATTGCATGAAAACATGTAATGTAGGCTACGTGTATTAAATACATATACACAGCATTACATTAATACCAGTTGCAAAATGTACAATTCCTGTATTCACGCCACATTGCATGTCTTATATCAGAACATCCCACACGTTCTGACAAATCCTGTCCAAATTATGCTTACCAATTAAACTGCAGCGATATATATTCATCACACGTATACTGAATGACATTCAATATCTTATTGCAGTTGTAAAAATAGAAGCCTGACATTTTCCGGCATTATATTGGCAAATTTGTATTAAAATTTCTCTGTACTGTCACTAGAGAAGTAGTAACACAGCATCCCATGATGTGTAAACACTCACATTTTCAGTTTCATGGTTTCAGTGTTTATGCTGCCATATTCCTGGTTTTCTCGATGAGAAATTCTAAAAACTGAAAAAAAGAAATTACAATTTGCTACTTAGGATTTTTCCTGAGTGCCACAGAGCCTTGTTATGCTGTGTGAACCATAAAGTGATAACCCTTAAAGGTAATATCATACTTTGGTTTTTATCAAAGAAATACAGATTCATGGGCACAATTATCAAGACAGATATTTAGTAACAGTCATCTGTGAAAATTTCAGTCCCATACTGTGCCCACTTTTTGAGAAAACAGTGAAAAACTGCCACAGCATTTCTTAAGTCTTTTCTCTTTTATTTTTGATCTTTTAAAAGGCGGAACATTTTTAACGGTAGGTTTCTACAAGCACCATCTTCATACCCTGAAAGTTATACACTGTACGTAAATCTGTCAACATTTCTGTTTTGGTCTCTTACCAAAGTATGATACTATCTTTTAAGTTCTTTGGTTCATGATAGTAATTATGAATTAAACCCAATTTTGTGGTTCTGCTTCCCACAGAATTCTATACTTTATGATGAACATTCTTTGCTCATAGGGTTTTGTAGCGATTGTTTTTTAGTTTATTGCCGAATAGATACATGTGCGACTGAAAATTAATCCCTAATCAAGAAAATGCTGTATAGACCGATCCAATGGAACAATATACCATCCGCCATTACTGCGGTGTCCCTGTCCTTTTTTGTGTGGCAACAAAAGAATTTATGCTCAGCTGCACTCTATAGAGGTTATTCATGTGACGTCATTGGCCGTCAAGCACAATGATTGCACACGCGAAACAATACGCTTCAGTGCACACACAATGTACAGTGTCCTACGGGTAACCATGGACAACATAGAAAAGCTTGACGGCCAATCACGTGATTTTATGATGTCGGTGAATAACCTCTATACTGCAGGGTGTACGCCCCCAACGTACCTACACCCTGAAGTAAAGAGTGCAGCAGAGCATAAAATATGTAAATTTTACGGGGACACCGCAGTAATGGCGGATGGTACAGTATATCGTGCCGTTGGATTGGTCTATTGGTGCTCAGGCTGCAAGAAGCTCTAGTTACTTATTGACATGTTTGAATGTGGCAATGCATGTTGCTATTTTTAAAACAGCAACCAGATATAAATCCAGAGTTTTTGATCGAATTTGTCACTTTTGTGGTACTTTTATTTTTTCAAGGCAGTAGGAGTTTCTTGGAAGGCAAACAACATTACGAGGCTTTTTTTTGTTGCTTCGTTATTATGCATGAGGCATGGTCTGAGCTGGATTTCCTGGCACTAAAAATTCTGCAGTTAAATCCATTACTCTCTGCTTATTAAAAGGGTAACCTAAATGCCAAGGGATCCATATTTTTGCCGCTGGAAGTATGCATTGTGCGCTGAACTTAAAGGTATAATACATGATTGGTAATGGTCACAGAACAGCACCTACACTTTCTTTAATCCAGCATGTACATAAAAGTAATGAGCCTGTGAAAATATGAGCCTAATCGGACATGTTTCACGAGAAATTAGCTAAAAACTTACTTAATTGTTCTTATAAATCATAAAGAATGGTTTTGATCATACCCCGAGATCAAAACTGTTTTCGGTCTTTGTTTGACTAATTTTTGGTTATAAACCAATAAATTTTAGTTGGTAGAGCGCCTGTACGGTATTCAGGAGGTCGCCGGTTCGAATCCCGCTCCAGTCAATTTTTCTTTGTTCACTTTTCAATGACTTAAAATAACTCAGTCAGTTTCCCTTGTGGTTATTTCACGAATCCAATAAATTTTAGGCGGAAATATTTCAACCACCTTTATACCCCGAAAGAACATTTCTGTTACCAATCCTGTACTGTGCCTTTAACATTTCCAAGTAATTCACAATTAGCATAAACTAATCAGACTCACATACATGTAAAGCGGGCTCACGCTTGCATTTATATTTTGATTTTGCACTGAAGAATTCTCTTCTTTAAAAAAGCAAACAATATTCAGTTCTTTAACAGAGAGGGAAAAAACATTCCTCATTGTGGTTGTTGACGGGACCAAGAGTAAGAAAGATGCTGGGGATAGAGTTAAAGGTAGTATCATACTTTGGTTTTTGTCAGAGAAATACAGATTCATGAGCAAAAATATCAAGGAAGATACAGTAAAAGGAATGTGTGAAAATTTCAGTCCCATACGGTGCCCACTTTTTGAGAAAACAGTGAAAACGGCCACAGTATTTCTGAAGTCTTTTCTCTTTTGTTTTGATCTTTTAAAAGATCAAAAAGATTTTCGGTCGTTCTTTTACGAATTTCTGGATAAATACACCAATACTGTATCAGGAGGAAAAATTGTATCGGTATGTTTCTACCACCACCATCTTCATACCCTAATAGTTATACGTAAATCTGTAAACATTTCTGTTTTGATTTCTTACCAAAGTATGATACTACCTTTAAAGGCATTGCATACGTTTGGTAAAGACTCTGAAAAGTTATGGCAATAAAAACTTACTTGGTGAGAAGTACAGCTGCTTTGGATAGTATAATGCATATTGAGAAACGTTCAATTCGAAGTACCGCGGTTATGGAAAAATATGTCACTTTTTATCTCCAAAAATTATGAATCTGAGAAGCGTTATGGCCGTAACGCTTCTCAGCTATTGACTAACTGTTATCTGGCGTGAAATAACCGCTCAAGTTTGTCGCCAAAATCTCACAAACGCTACCACCTTTTGAATTGAAACTTTCACAGGTTAGTTTTATGGTATATATAAACAATTATATTGGTTTGAAACAAACAATAGGCTCAAATTACCAAACGTATGCAATCCCTTTAATAGAGAGGAAAAAAAATATTCATTCCTCATTGAAAGCCTATGGACCAAGAACAAGAAAGATGCTGGGGACAGAGCAATAAGCAGGGCATAAAGATTTTGATAGGGTCATCAATGCATCATGTGACATTGATGAGAGAGTGTAATCAAATTGCCGTCTATTTAAGAAGCCGGGGCACGGGTTGTTCTCCCTTTTACAAGTTCTCCGGCCTATCAAAATTCATTCAACGCTATTTAGGTCGAGTTTGATTACCCAAATTGTCTTGTCAGAACTACTCAAGTCATGAGCATCCTCTCTTCTGTTCTGTTCGGCGCAGGTCGCTGTTTCTTCTTCTTTAGTTTATACTTGGCACTTGACATCAAGACTCTGGGCCTTGTGACAGAACTTTAAGTGTATAAACCTCACTGAAGGGTCCGTGCAGTTTAATTCTGTGCACCGGTTCGAGTACTTTAGCTCTGCCACGCGAAAAACCTAAACATCCTCTCCCCATGTGCAGTTGTTGATTCAGTTCCTGAAAGCTATAAATAGTCTTATAAAGAAGAGGAACGACCTGTATTCCTCGAATACAAAAGAGACCTTCCTTGGACAAAAGCCAACAGAGGGTTGGAATTAATTGAGTTTGGATTCTGTGTACAGGTAAATTGTGTCTGGGATTTGTTGTATGGAAGCCCTGTCAAAGCACGGTAACAGTAAACAGACCAGATTTAACAATTATCCCCGGAGTTTTCATTGATGATCAGCCAGCGGAGTTGAATTCCTTGCTCATGCATGTAACTGTGTAAAAGATCCAGCTATTTACTGTCGGACCTCGATCATTTTAGTCCATGCTCTTTGGAGTACGTGCTTTGGTGCCGCCGTGCACATTACTGAATCTTCTTTTGAAACTTGTGGCGTAATTGGTCTGCACGAGCGAGCAAATGAAATCACAGATGAGGCCTGGATGGGGCTTTTGGTACAGATCAGTGTGTACTCGTGCAATTTGTGTTCAGTATCCTAGTGAAGTTAAAGTATTTTGGTCTGCCAGACATGGGAATCGCATAGGATATTGAAATGAGTATCATCGTTGTTACTTTGATTATAGAGCTCTATGCTTTGATGCTGTAGTTGTGTCCAATCCACAGGGTAAACACAGACATGAATGCTACCAGTTGCGACAGATTTGTCGCGAATCATGATCATGCAACTGATTCTCCTCTGCTCGCAATAGGCCTACATTGATCATATACAGTCCAGCATTGTAGGAGGTCAGATTAAATCTGTTAGTTTTGGAACCTCCAGGATATGAATCCTGGTAGAAGCCTTTTTTTTTCATCTAGAGGAAGGAAGTGATATTTCATTCAGACAGTAAAAGTTATCGATGGTGTACTGTACCACTGCATGTTATAACAGCTAAACCTCAACTTATTGGCTGCCCTGGCTGTAAGAGCGTGACCAGGTATCTGGGAATAGTTATGAACCACACAAGGTGCTGTGAACTGCATACCTGTGTATTTTGACGGCAGCGGTAAAGGCATCCTGTATATAATAAGCAATTAAGGCAGCATGTATAGGCTAGCCAGCCATTGGTGGGAATGCTTTGTACCAGCTCTACTGTTCCCAGGTTTCAGCATGGATGCAGTGACGATGCACACAGTGCAATAGAGCTCTGCCTCATCGTCTGGTGAGATTACATATACACTATACACACGGCACTTGTGTAGAATGTGCGTATAGCTTCATCACTAAGGATACAAACCAATCAGTACACGGCCGGCTTTTGGGAAGAGAGTGAGACTGAAAGTGGAAGCTGGCGATCGAGGCATCCATGAGAGCACGGGGAGGTGTCATTGCTTGGCTCAGGTATCTCCATTGATGCGATAACCATCGTCACGCGGTGACCAGCATATACAGCAGTCATCACTACTGATTTCAGCACCCCCCTTCTTTTCCTCCGCGGATTATTCTTCTTCATCCAGCCGGTTTTCTGAGTTCTGTTGGGGCAGCAACTTCAATCGCCCTTGCCTGTGTTTCCATCTGAGGCTTTTTTTAAGAACTTTTACAAATTAAGCTGTCGTCATGGATGCTAGTAGACTCATCAACCCGGGCCGTAGACACCGCCCCAATCGACCGAGGAGGGTCACTCTGGCCAACGTGAATTTCCGGTATTGTACCTTTCTTTTCATGTTAATAATTGCTTTAATGACGACTTGCGTAAATTGTCTAATTGGACAGAACGCAAAATACATTTGTATGCTCCTGCATGTACATGTTTACATTTCTGCATAGGCCCTACATGTAAACGCAAATTGTCATGATTGTATACTGGTATACATTGATAACATACAAGTATTATTTTCAGGAAGATAGCTTTCATTTCAAGAATACAGCTTTAAAAATGCAAGTCAAAACTGACCTGCAAAAATTTCCTAAAAATAAGAGACATGTAGGCCTAATTCATGATAAGAAAATAAATCATAGTTAATGAAATCTTCAGAAAACTACATGTAAGAGATAATGGTTGTGTCCTTATGGGTGATCAGGGTGACTGACATCTGATCACCTTGCTTGGTACTACAAAAATTCAGCTTGTGTGATTTTCAATTGAAAAGTGTGATTTTCTTGACCATAACATCATTTCAAATTGAATATTTCACACAAAATATAAATTTAGAATAAAATACACAAATAGTCAGCAGCTTTGATCTGAAGTGATACTAAAAGGTAATATCATACATTGGTTTTTGTCAAAGAAATACAGATTCATGGGCAAAAATATAAAGAATGATACAGTAATACTCATCTGTGAAAATTTCAGTCCCATTCTGTGCCCACTTTTTGAGAAAACAGTGAAAAACGGCCACAGTATTTCTTAAGTCTTTTCTCCTTTTTTGATCTTTTAAAAGATCAAAAAGATTTGCGGTCGTTGTTTTACTAATTTCTGGATAAATACAGCATTTCAGGTGGAACAATTTTAACAGTATGTTTCTACCACCACCATCTTCATACCATGTACATGTAAGTTATACGTAAATCTGTGAACATTTCTGTTTTGGTGTCTTACAAAAGTTTGATACTACCTTTAATATTAATGTTTGGATCTGTCATTCTGTGGATCGGTGAAACCGTTTGCGGTATAACACCATGCAATATTCGGTTTGTGGATCAGTTTGTTTGTTTTATACTTCATCGCACTTCTCATTACACAACGTCTCCACTAGCCTGCTCTATAGTCATCATCAGGAGACATAATTTGTTCCATTTTGGCTTGAAATAAACATACATTTGCACAGGCCATTAACCACTTTGATCATGTGACATGTGATTCATATGATCAAATTTCTTTCTGAATTTTGAGGGAGAGCCAGTTCTGTAAAAACAATAAAAAATAAATAAGAACCCTTTTATGTCATTTTCTGGATGTCATCACACTTTTTTTAGGCCTACTTCATTGCATTTGTGTTGCATTTTTTACATCTATAAATTTTGCAGTTGAATTGCAACTGTCAGTTTTTGCAGTGTTTTTTTGTTGTAGCCTTCTCTCCAGAATTTAATAGTCCTCAGAGAAAATCAAATCTTGGTTTTTGGTTTTTCAAGATCCATTTTGACCATTTATTTATGATCATTGATTTTGCATGGATTCTTCTGTGAATTCGAACTTCTGTCCTTAAAACTTTGCAACTTGCATTTGTTTTTTCACCTATGCGGTGATTGTTTTCATTGCTCCCATTGCTTAATTTTAATTTCTTTTGGATGGGGCAATGAAATAAGAATTTTCTCCTCGGTGGTAAGACAGGTTTAAGTCCCAATTTGGCTATTTGATTCGAAAAGTAATGCCTTGTCATTGGCGTTGCGTCTTCGCATTCTTGCAGTCAAAATTTGAATTCCTTCACGCGTCGCTACATCACATGATTGGTTGCAAGCTTCACCACTAATTGCCTTCAGTTTCTCTGAATGACTCGGTGCAATATTGTGCCATTTTTTGCTATCTAGCTGTGAGCCCGCCCGGACTTGCTTGATTGTGCAGTGTCCTGGGACATCTTGGGGATTTAAACTGTGGCACAGGTGTGATGAGCTATCCAAGCAGTAGTCATCAGCACCAGGCTTTACTGTATTCGAACCTAAGGTTACTTATAGCCTTATTGGTAAATCAAAATGTCTGCCAACACATTCCGAGTGGTAAATTGCAGCGAAGCTGTATACCAAAAGGGCATCTGAGATAACGGCCTCAATTCTTATCATATTTCTTTAAGAAATAAAGATCAAGAACTGTGTCATGGCTTTTGACTTACAGTGTATACAACTGACTTAATTGGCAAGTCATCGTAAATCGACATTCATACTCCGATTTCTGGCAGCAAGTGTCCAGGTTGAATTATTAACGAGCGATGCACAAAAGGTTCTGGCAGATGGGCAAGCCAATTAAACTGAATGGTTTACTGATGATAGGTTGATGATACAAAAATTCCTTCAGTTGTTATACTGGTTCAGTATACACACTGTATAAGACCGGTTTTCCCATGCATATGCTATATAGCCGTGTGTAGTACCGGGGTAATTGTGCACAGTTCTGCATACATATACATGTATCCATATCTGCCAAGCATTCCTATTTTGGAGGAATCATGCCTCTTTTTTGGTAAAAATGTATCACTTTTTTACAAGCTCTTGACAATAGCGTTCCGCACTAATGACGTCACACCACGCATGCACACGCACACATACCTCCACTCACCACACGTTTGCATGGCCGGTTGCAATGTCTGTCTGAGGTTTGGTGCTATTATTAGCCCAAGTGCGCAGCGCTATTGATTGCGATTTTTGGCTTGGAAATACACATGTATTCCTACATGTATGTAGTTTGCTCTGTGATTCATCTTTTTTGGCAGAAGTATCCATAATTTCCTTTGAGATAGGTTGGCAGCTATGCATGTAGGCCTACATGGTTTTGTGTTTTCTCTCCAAATCATAAACATACATGTACATTTGTAAGATATGAAAACAAGGGATGAATTCCTTTATTGCTTTGTTTCTGCTATTAACACAAAATTTAACATGCAAAGGCAATGCTACATAATTTGCAACAGGCTTTTGACAGTCTTACTGCATGATGGATTTTAACTACATTTGATCTGAATGAACCCTTACAGTTTCATGACACAATACACCTAACAATGACTGTGGATCGACTGTCATTGATGAACTTAAAGCTTATTACAAATTAATCTCATTTGATTAGCATAACAGAACCCGTATACCCGTGTCCTGAAATGTACATTTTCATTGAACCGCCATGCTTGAGCAGTTCAAAAGGCCGGTTCATAATTTTTGCCAATGAATTGAATGGATGAACTAATTGGATATTTATAAATGGATTAGGTCAAAACAAGGTGTGACACATAGAGTAAAATAAAAAACTAGAGTGCGCGCTTTTGTATTTAACTTGCCCGTTGTCTGCACTCCGGCGTGGACGCGCAGCCGCCATCTTTCCTGCTGTAACTTCGCAGGCGCAGTATAGTACGGTACCCGGATGTTACTCGGTGAACTGCGCGCACTGTGCATGACGCGACAGGTATTTTATGCACAGTGCTGCGCGCACGAACCGGGGTAAGAATATGTACGCACAATTTGAAACGGGACGCGCGTGTTTGCCCCTTTTTGGTTTTAGACAATGGCGCCGGCCTTGGTTCAAGGTATCATGCGCAGAGTGCACACTCTAATTTTTTTATTTAACTCTATGGTGGGACATAAGAATAGTGTGACAAGTACGATTTGAAGCTTTGCATGGTGGAAGAATGTAATAAAGTAAGCTTGCGGAGACACCATGTA
Organism: Astropecten irregularis; assembly: GCA_963971285.1. Taxonomy (NCBI): domain Eukaryota; kingdom Metazoa; phylum Echinodermata; class Asteroidea; order Paxillosida; family Astropectinidae; genus Astropecten; species Astropecten irregularis. Next base: position 10,240,228 of record OZ020253.1, read on the forward strand.
CAATCTCTTTATGAATGTGTGGTTCTGAAAAGAACCGGTGAGAATAATGATCTCGACGTTCCGGCCAGTGTACTCTGGCCGTCCGGCACACTCTCCTGAGGACGGCCAGAATAGTGTGACAGTCAGCCGTTTATGTTTTATATTGCATCAGCAACAGTATAACTTCTCATTTGTTAATAGTCCAAAGTTGGTAAATGCAAGTTCTATAGTTTTTCTTCAAATTGAAAAAAAAAAAAACACCTGAAATCAATTTACGTACCTCAATCAAGAAAATCAATGGTGTCAATTAGAGTGTGTAATGAAGTATGTTAATAGCGTGACACAAGTTTGTTAAGTATTACTTGGACATTATTCAAAATGGCGGTTCCCCAATAGCACTGCGCACTTGCGCTAAAAATAGCACCGAACCTCAGACAAACATTGCAACCGGCCATGCAAATACCCCCAGTATGTGTGCGCGTGCATGCATGGTGTGACATCATTAGTGCGGAACACTATTAGGAATGCCCTAATTATTACCTTTACCTTAATATGGAAACCAAAAATTTGCAGTGCATATATAATATTTGGCCAAGAAGGACACAGAAATGCAATTTCTCAGTTCAGGTTTTGGAGTCAGGGGGAATGCTTGATGACCCTTTAGTTTGTAACCACTCAAGGTCAGCCTTCCTGCCTCCATTTAACAAAATTTAATTTATACCTTGTGTTAGAGGGAAATTAAGATTTATTGGGCCCTGACATGATTTTGGCAGTGAGATTCCGCCTAAATAAAAAGAAGAAGGCCGAAGAAAATAATCAGTGAGCGCAAAGTAACACGTCTTTATTTTGATCTGTTTTCAACATATCTCAGCTTGGGCTTCCTTGTTTCGTACGCATCGTAAATATTTAAACTTTGTCACTTGTTAATCCAGTGCACTGCATGCATGGCCATGCACAGGGGCATGTGTGTGTATATTGATCACGTCAGTAGAAAGCCTTGATAAGCCATCCCACCCGTCTCACGCAACGCTTTTCAAACAGGCACACACTCATGTATCTAGACTTCTTCATCGCCATGGTAACCTTTATACCATCCATTGCTCGGCTGGCTCTGAAACGACATCGCACACATACAGTGGCAACATCCTACAAAAGTCCAATCTATTCTGTTGACGGTGGGCGCGAGCGACTCAGTCGATCTGAAATATTGCCAAATCCGCCCGCGGGGTGGGAAAAGGAGTATAGTCAAAACTAAATACCTTCGCCGGTGATTTAAATTTCCTGGAGGAAGGATATTCTCCCTTTTGCAAATGAAATACAAAGCCTCGTGCACCGACTTTATACAATTTTCTGATTTATTCAAGTAAATCCCATCCAATAATTTTTTTTTTTTACTTAGGCATGATACTTAATTCACCGGCAAAGAACTGTTGCGGCTGATCTGACATGTCCAGGCAAATCTGTATGAGCTTTTTATTAGACTTCTGCCTTATTAGAAGACGAGATATGTTTTTGTTTTTTTCATGAGGGCATTGATCAGATTGCTAGAATCTCAAATGCTATTCAGCAATTGACTTAAAGGTAGTATTATACTTTGGTTAGAAACCAAAATAGAAATGTTCACAGATTTACGTATAACTAACAGGATATGAAGATGGTGATGGTAGAAACCTACCGTTAAAATCGTTCCGCCTGAAATGGTGTATTTATCCAGAAATTAGTAAAACAACGACCGAAAATCTTGTTGATCTTTTTAAAAGATTAAAAATGAAAGAGAAAAGACTTAAGAAATACTGTGGCCGTTTTTCACAATTTTCTCAAAAAGTGGACACCGTATGGGACTGAAAGTTTCACAGATGACTGTTACTGTTTCTTCCTTGATATTTTTTACCATGAATCTGTACTTCTTTGACAAAAACCAAAGTATGATACTACCTTTAAAATGTTGGCATCATGATTTGTGTGGGAGCAATTGTAATTATTCATAATATCTATAATTATGATCCAAGGCGGTTACCTGCTGTTTTTGCTCCACCAAATTTCCGTTTCCTCTTTTTATTTGATGTGCGGTAATTGAACTGGCTTAAATTTCCAAATCTGCCCTCGTATTCCGGCATTTTCATTTATGAACCGCTTTTGTGTGCCGAAATATTTATATTTGATTTGCAAATAAAATGGTTCATTTGCAAATCCCGAGGGAAGGAAGATGTCTGCACATGTATGCATAATTTGTAAACCACACTGTTTTGGGATGATTTTTGGATTTGTGGATGTGTCCAGAGAACTAATGTCCTCATGGATTACAGACATTCAAGAAGCAACTGCTTATTTTCAGAGATATCGTCCTTGCCAGTAAGTGACAGGCTATCCTTCAAGTTTTTCCCAAGATTACACATGTCTCAGGTGAAGCAAGGGACAAAAACAAAAAAAAAATGAAAATGATGGATGAAGATGCATCATGGACTATTTGTGGAGGCAGAGAATAAAAATACTTTGAAGGGAATGAAATTAGAAAAGCTTGTTTAATGAATTCTGCAGCAAACTAAGACTTAATGACTTGAAAAACTTCTGCTGGACAGCTGGAGGCACCACTATTTACATAAACTTCAATTTTTTGTTATGTCTTTCTTTCTTTTCCCGAGGTGGGGGGGGGATAATGGGAGACTTTTGAGAACCGGTCTTCAAGTCAACAGCGCACACGCATGCAATTGTGAGCATGCGCGCGTTGTAGTGCGTGCGCGCTGTTGACTTGAAGACCGGTTCTCAAAAGTCTCCCATTGTTTTATCAATGTTCAACTATAGCACTTACAGAGTGCTTGTACTTTTTGTACCGGTAGTAGGCATACTTTGTACATAATAAATGTGAGTTGTGTTGGCCAGAAAATTGGCTTTTTTGTTTGTTGACACTGGAATATTGAAAGAGCCTGGAATTTAATCTGGGCTTCCTGAAATTTGATTGTTCACTTATAGAAATATAATGGTGCTTGCCGGCAAGCTTACAGCAAGCTTGCCGGCAAGCTTGCCGGCAAGCTCCCAGCAAGCTTGCCGGCAAGCTGGTATTATGCTTGCCGGCAAGCTGGTATTATGCTTGCAGCAAGCTTGCAGGGTTTCAAAAATGCAAATGAGGGCAAGCTTGCGGCAAGCTTGCGGCAAGCTTGCGGCAAGCTTGCGGCAAGCTTGTTTTCAAGTTTGCGGCAAGCTTGCAGCAAGCTTGTTTTCAAGTTTGCGGCAAGCTTGCAGCAAGCTTGTTTTCAAGTTTGCGGCAAGCTTGCAGCAAGCTTGTTTTCAAGTTTGCAGTTTTTATCCTGGTGCTTGCCGGCAAGCTTGCTCACTAGCAAGCTGCTTGTATTATGCTTGCAGCAAGCTTGTATCCGCATACGAAAATTATATCTGCACGCTTGTAGCAAGCTTGCCACAAGCTTGCAATAGAAGGTTTTTTTTGCTTGCAAATAAACTTGCAAGCTGGCAGATATGTAAACATCCAAGCTAATTGCAGGCAGGCAGGCTATTGCCCAAGCATTATTTAATTAACCTAACAAATGGCAAACTCTGTTGCAGACAAGCAGCAGAATTGGCAACCTTGCAGCTACATACATATCCCTATGTACCTGTAAAGTTTTCCAAGAATAACAATGTACATCGTACATACCTTGCAGGGTCATTAACAGGTGGAGAAAATAGATTTTAACTGCAATGAAACTCTGGGCAATTTTATTATAATAAAGTTTACAAAAAATTTATTGAAGCACTTGTTCACATTTACAGGGATGTTAGTGGCCACACACACACACAAAATCCAAAAACACCAAGAAAACGCTGAAATTTCCTATACTTTTGTACACAGCAGGTATACATAAAAACCTGAAATTCTAAAATTCTTAAAAACGTCAATCTTGTCCCGCCACTAATTGGCCTCAAGATTGAATGGCAACTTCTTGATAAGGTGCGCTCGCTGGCATAGTCGAACACTCCCAGGCTACATGTAGGTGTGGTACCACACTGTGGTGGCTCGTGCTGCATGGACTTTCTCCAGAAAATCAAAGAAATCTCTTAGGCCCGCTGAATCTCTTGGTGATATCCTTGGCCACTGTCACAGCTTACTCGTGAAAGCTGTACTGACTACGCTGCTGTTTCCGTATCTCTCCGTCACCACCTCTCTTGCCCTGATGTATGCTTCCTCCGTGCCAATGAGCAGGTAGTGCTCGACGAGATGCTGTGGCTTTCCGGTTACATACTGATGAAGGAAGTTTAGCTTGGTGATGTCTGCATCAAGGGGTTGGCTGTTGATAAGCGAATTGAATGAATTTCGGCACAGGGGATATTGCAGCTGTTCTCTATTTAACTCTGCTAGTTGGGAGATGCACTTTTCAGGAACTGACGATATTGTCATCCATCTAAATTTCACTCTGGTGATGAGACTCTGCAGCACTTGCTGGCTGTAGTACGTTGTTCCAGCTTTTTATCCCTCTCTATCCTCATTAATTGCTTCAACCTTGGTGGTCTCCTGCAACTCCTCTAGCTTCAGTTGCTTCTCTTTGTTGGCAAACTCCAGCTTCACTCCAGAATTCCAAAAAGATGTATATTCTCAATATATTCCACCGAATTACGAAACAGGGAGTCACTTGAATGTAGTGGCACATGTGATTCAGCTATCTGCAATTTAATAATACAGAACAGAGAAAAACAATAAGACAACTTGTCTTTGTGTACATAACAAATGCAACTTTGCACAATGCATAAATACACACGTAATAAAGCACAATTTATCCAAACAAAAGTAGGCCTCGCTGGCCAAAATCACTTGAAATAATGGTCAAAACTATAATCAAAGTTACTAGCAAACAATAAAGAAATATAAAGAAAGGTTAACTTACCAAGTTGGGGTCTCTATAGGGTCTCAATCAGGGTGAATTAGGAAGAAGAAAATGTTGGCTTTGAGTACTACCTCCATCATGTCCATGGTTATGCACTGTGACAGTGGACAGTGCTGCCAAAATGGCTACTTGTATACATGTGGCATACCAGAGGTCAGTGTGGTCACTTGACACCTGTGACATTCCTAAGATAAGTTTGTTTACATTAACTGTCTAATCCTCTTGCACACATGTTTATTGGAAGAAACACTGTGCTGGCTAAAACAATGAATATGCATATGACCTGAGCAAGCTCTTTCAATGAAAAACCTAAATGAAAAATCTTCAAAAATAATACAGAGATAAATGAATGACTAATAATCCTAATTAATAATAAATAGTGGTGAATACAATAACAAGGCACTTGACAATTTAAAACACAAAAAAAAACAAGTCATTCAAAAGCTTGGCAAATCATGAACTATATATTGTAATACTAGCTGAACCCTCACTGCACAGCCTGCTGCTGTGACATTACTTTAAATTATAAAATAAATGCAGATCAGTAAATTATGTAGAGCTAGACCTTAAACAATTTTCTTTGAATCCTCATGGGAATTTGGGACAATTTTCAAAATACAATAACTAAACTTTTCATTGGTACTAATAATTTATGTGTATATGTATGCAGGACTCTTGATTAAAAAACTTAATTGCCATGAATTCCATAGGAAGAATTAATTTAATAGAAGATAGAACTAATTGGCCATGCAGGTTGATCATATCCAAATTTAATTGAATGAACTCCAATATCCTGGCTTTTTATGTCTGGGAAAACTTTCAAAATCAAATTACTTAATTAATTATCAAAGTAATTAAACAAAAAGGGTGTTTGATAATTCTGTCTGGTTGGGTCCTAATTGTGCAGTTAATTGTTTGCATGATCCATATGTTTCTCAGGGCAAGCTTGCAAGCTGACAGCAACTTTGTTGCAAGCTTGCAGCCATATTGCTGGCAAGCTTGCAAGCTGACAGCAATTAACTTGGTTGCAAGCTTGCAGCCAACCATGCAAGCTTACAGCCATGTTGCTGGCAAGCTTGCAAGCTTGCAGCCATGTTGCTGGCAAGCTTGCAAGCTTGCAGCCATGATGCTGGCAAGCTTGCAAGCTTGCAGCCATGTTGCTGGCAAGCTTGCAAGCTTGCAGCCATGTTGCTGGCAAGCTTGCAAGGCGACAGCAAGCTGCGCGCTGATCAATACAAGCTTGCCGCAAGCTTGTTGGTAAGCTTGCATAAGCTTGCAGGCTTGCCAGGAGCTTGTCGTGAGCTTGCAGAAGTACCGTACAAGCTTCTTTAAGCTTGCCGCAACCTTAATAAGCTTGCCGCAAGCTTAATACTAGCTTGCAGCAATCTAAATTTTCTATAAGGGATTGATCAAATTACTTCAGATAAGCTTGTTTTTTTTGTCTTTTTTTTTTTGGGGGGGGGTTGGTTTGAATTTATAACTTGTTTCTCAGTTCATTAATATGTGGCCTTTATCACCTCTGAATGGCGAAATAAATCATTGCACTTTGACAAAAATGTTATTACGTTAAGTTTTGATTGCCAATTTACCTAGTTTCCAAACATTCACGTTTTATCAAATAAAAGCTGTCCTTTGAACTGATGATGAATATCCACGCAACAAAGCGTTATAAAATCTCTTTTATAATACTCGCTTAGGCCATAAAAAAAAAATTGTTGTATTGGCGTAACGGAGGTTTGGAAAATAGGGTAGGGCGGGCGGATTTTTTATTTTTTTTATTTCATTTTTCCTGGGGTATTAAATGCCTTTTCCCCTGTATATCACAGTATTTGACGTGTCAAATAAAGACAAGAAATTACATAACAACTTTAACCAGGGTCATAAATTTGATGAAGTGGCGAGGTTCTGCACATGTAAATATCAAGTTTTGGCTTAGTACAACTAATTTGCCTAATTTGATGGCTCCACTTCTTAGGCTATTTATTGCAAGGGTAGAATCAGCACTTACTGAAGCAGAAAAATATGTTCTTATGAGATCCTACTTCATGAATTAACGAGGGTTGTTCGGTACACTTTTTTGTCTTAAAAAAAAATTTTGTCATGGTTTTCAAATGTGAAGTTTCGTGTGGAGAAAAATTTTAAGTTAACAGGCATGCAACCCTTTCCTCTGATCAGCCGATTTCCTCTTTTTCCACTTCAATTTTGTGCCATTGAAAATAGAAAAACACTGCACAAAATCTTGTAAAGATTGTAATTTCCTCGTTTTTTTTGTTAAATCTGAGTTGCATGCCTGAGATAAGTCAGTACTCAGTTTGTGATAATGTTATTTCATCATGAATCAAGCCTTGAATTTTAATGGAGGCCACTGAGGCCATGCCCTTCGTTGCCCTGGTTCTTGGCCTTCATGCCCCCTTCAAATGTTTCCATAGACATTATGATTTTTCAATGGAAGTGCCCCTTGCAATGGAAAAGTGGCCTTGCCCTTTTCAGAACCAAATTCAAGGCCTGATGAATGCATCTGGAATCTCCGGCTTGTTTCATAGAATCTAAAAGTGACGGATCTGCTCACACTGCAAGATTTCAACATGGCGTTGACCTTTCTAAAGTGCTGTGCTTGTGTAATTCACGAGATGGGTTGAGATCAGTAGTTGACCCGTGTTGAAAATGTCGACATTGAGAGTGGGTATATATAGTGGTATATAGTTTGAAAGGTGTTAGAGGTTAACAATTCTAACATGAAGAACATTATCATCAAATAACCACAACAAGGGAAACTGACTGAATTAAAAGTTATTGAAAAGTGAATTACAAAGAAAAATTTACTGGAGCGGGATTCAAAACCCGCGGCGAACATTATAATCATCAAACAACCACAAGGGAAACTGGGGCCGATTTCACTAACGCTTTGTGATCATTGCTAAAGCTCAAAATCCATCACTTAACGGAGAATTGCTAAGCAAAGTAGCGATTGATTTTACGTTTAATAGCGATGGATTTGGGCTTTAGCGATGATCGCAAACGTTAGTGAAATCGGCCCCTGACTGGAAGAATAGAAGAACGTGAAAAAGAAAATTCAGGATAGGGAACACAAGACAGGCAAGGGCAGCTAGATCAAAACGAGGAACATGACACTCGTCTTACTATCATGAAATTTAATGTTATCCAGTTGAGCAGCATCAGTGTCTGGGTCCTGAATTTGAAAGTTTGTTTGCCCATAATTGAATGCAGAAAAGAATACTGTATACAGGGTGTCACAGAAAAAAACACAAAACTGTTTATCACTTCAAGATTAAGATATGTGATACAGCCATGTCTTGGCTATCACCAATTGAAAGAGTATACTCCTTAAGAATATATTTGCCAAGGATAACGCGCACAGTGGTCAATACACACATAATGTGTATGAAAGCAGTGGCGCACCCGGGGGGGGGGGGGGGGGGGGGACCCAAGAGGGTCCCTGAAAAAAAAAAAGGGGGGGGGGAGAGGGAAAGGGAGAGGAGGAGGAGGAAGGGGAGGGGGGAGTCACAAAATGTTTGTTTGGTGTTTTATGGGAGAAAATTTTTCTTTGAGCCCCCCCCCCCCCCCAAGACAAAATCCTGGGTGCTTCGGTGTATGAAAGAAAGATGTAAATCGGGTTTTGAGGTTGGGTAACTCAATCTTAGTTTTTTCACTCAATTTCAGTCCAATTTTGCTTGCTCAAATTGTACATGGTAATAGCCAAGACATTGCTGTATAACATATTTAAATCTTGAAGTGATAAACAGTTAAATTTTCATATAATAGTTCCATCAAAAAGTGTTGCGGTTTTTTTGGGACACCCTGTACATGCCTCCTGTTCTGATTAGTGAGTACGCTACGTAGACTTTCATACATGTACACATGTACATGTCAGCTTGTCTGAGCTTGGAACATGTTTCTTTCAGTTACAATATCAAGTAAAATGAAGAGAGTCTGCAAGGTACTGAAAACGGCACTCTAAAAATTAATGTTTTATTAGATTAAAACGTACACGTTCTTAGTACCCCCAATCCATCCATGTTTTAACATTATCATGGCTTTTCCTCCCCCCCAAAAAAAAAAAAAATAAATACAAATCTTCATAAAGCTTTAACATTCTGTGACCCTACCATCAATTTTAATGAAATCCCTCTTATCTCACTTACGATGTGTTATTCATCGTAACTTAAGTTAGAATTGATCACCCTGGCTTCGGCGAAGTCAACCCATCGCCGGCTCCGCGGAATGGATGGGAAATGGCCAGGTGTCATTAGCCTGCATGGCTGCCGACTCTGAAGCGAGATTTTGCGGGGATGGTTTTGGGTTTCAAACTGACCTGGGGGAATAGCACCTGAAGTGTGTGTACATCTCATTTACCATATACCATCAAAGCTAGTATCATCACTAAGTGTTAATGATAGATGGGTATGGCACATTGCATCAGTAACGGGCCTCTTTTGATGTCCGTAACGACAGCTCGTTTTCGAGCGCTCAGCTTTTTATTACGTTAAATTATGCTTAAGTACACTGTGCTCCCAACTGCCATGTGGAAATTTCACAAACTTCTTTTATGGGTAATTCTTAGCTCAGCAAACAACTCAAGATGAGTTGTACTATGAAATTCGGGACCATGTCTCTGCAACCAAAAAGTAGAACTTTGTATCAAAGATGGCGTCTACATGTATCTCACATCATCTGTATTCTGTAGGCTTTTCAATACTAGGCGACATCTTGTTAGTTTCAATTGTCAAAATAATTCCAACTATTAAACTTACCAGGAATCGATTTGAAACACATGGTAACTAACTATCAATCGTAGAACTTATATGATGCATTGCAGCCCCACGTAGAAGTTGTAGGATACGATGGGTTAAATATCCTTCATACCTCGTGTTATAATCGATCGTAGGGCTTCGTGAAATCGACCCCTGTTTCTTTGTGGTGCTTCAAAATGCACAGAAAGCCCCCCCCCCCCACTTCCCAAAGAAAAAACAACAACACAAAAACAAATGAATTTGTAACATAAATTTTGTCAATAAAGAAACAAAAACCTTGACATATCAGGCCAGTTGTCAGGAGATCCAAGAGGTACTTGACACAATTAATTAGCCAATCACACCAGTCATCCTTGGATTGATCACCAGATGGCCTCTGAAAGTGGATGACCTCTTTATTGTTCACAGTTACTGGTACCCTGCACATATCATACTAGCACTCAACATGAGGGGAAAAACTTATCAACAAAAAACAAAAATTTAAGTCCCAAAAACATAATTACCTCTTACAGTAATCTCGGCCCAATTTCATGGAATCCGTTACGGCCTATTTTTGTGCTTAAGGGCAGTGCTACGGGTGAAATCTATTTCATGGAATCCCGTAAGCGAGACTTTTGGTTAGCGGAGAATTTCTAGGGTAACCGCGATCATTTTCTGCTAACGGGCTGTCGTATGCATTCTGCACATATTCCTTGCTTACCATTACCAAAAAGGAAACTCTTCCGTGAAATACGCTAACCGTAACCAAAAAGATTCTGCTACCGTAAGCGAATAATTGTTGCTAACGGTAACGGATTCCATGAAATTGGGCCCTGTATTACTGTTTTATCTTATAATCAGTTAGTGCACAATGTGGGTATTTTGTCTGAGCCACATACATGTACATATTCAGCCAACAATGAATGCAAAGATAATCAGTTTTTAAAAATAGGAAATGGAAAAATCTGCACATTTACTTGTATTTAAAGGATCTTTATTGACATAAAGAGTAAAACCCCTTTAGAATGCGTGACTTTGACATTTACAGTAATGCGTCCCTTTGATAAAGATCCTGCTAGGATTGAAATGCGTCAGGTCCTTCTATTATTAAAGCTTCAAGCATTTTATACAGTTCAGTTGGCTGATGATCAAGCAGTTTTAATACAGCAGTTTATTACTTGTAAAGATCCTGCTAGGATCGAAACGCTCCAGTTTGATTGCATGTTCATCAAGTTAGAGTAATAAAGCCGGGAAAAAAAAAATTGTTGTGTTGCCCTCAAGTGGAAAAATTAAATTTTTGGGTCGGTCGGTCGATTTCTTCTTTTTTTTTGCCGACTTTCAAACGTGAATTCACCAGGGCTTATAAATCAACGGTCTTGGGTCATTTTGAGAAGTCACACTTTTTTACTGCTAATTCTTACATTTTCTGTCAAAAATGGTGAGTTTTTATACTTTAGGACTCGGAAGAAAAAAAAAATCCCGACCCAAAGTGTTGGCGTTTTACGGTCGGTCGCTGAGGGCAACACAACAAAAAATATTTTCGGCTTGATGGGTGTTTTCAGTGCAGGAACATATAATTGTGTATGGCTCACCTCTCCTGTTTTATATGTGAAACACCTTATGAAAGTCAACGACTGAAAACTGGGCAATTTGAAAAATCAATCATTTGTCGCGTAGATGTGCTGTAGTACTAGCCGTGCGAAAAGGTCAGCACACAGACGATATTGCCTGTTTCTATTACATGATTGGTACTGATGGACCATATGTTAGCACTGTTTACACAGTTTCAGATTGGAATACTGACACAAAATGGCAGACTTGAGATGAATGTGTGGGTTTTTTTTCAGCCACATTCAGGAAGTCAAGCATTTGGAAGTGAAGAAATGCTTGACTGGAGACAGCGCTGCTGCTGCTCTGGCCTTGAATTTGTTCTTGAACACACAAGGCCACATTTCTGTTGTGAAAAGGCATTTCCCCCTGGCAGATTCAAATGTCAGGGGGACTGTTTGACAAGCCGACAACAAGGTCATGACCAGGCCAACCAAAGCCGAGGCCACCATGCATGGCCTGATGTGTATAAATAATTGAAAGTTGTTTATAACTGTCAGAATGTTATTAATAGGAAGGTTTTGCATGCGAACAGATATGCATAGGCGTTTGTTTAGCTATTAACATCAACAGCCGATCCTATGTTTCGCAATAGTGAAGTCGAGTTCCGACAACGGAGAACCACTTTTGTACCCGACGTTGAGGCTAATTTTGTCTTATTCGTAAGTTTTGAAATACATAGAAATGACATGTATTCGTGTTCAGCAAATCCTTTCTTTTTTATCTAATCATGCACATGATAAAACATTAACAGAGAATTACGAAAATACTGATATTCGCTATGTGTTTAACACTTATGCGTAGCGAGCAAGATATCTGTGCCTCGAATGCGTATAGCGGATAGCGGAAAAACTGTGTACACAAATACTGGTGACGTATCCGGTGCGCGAAACTCAATGCCTCATTTTTTACAAAAACAGTTATCGTGCAGTCTTCCACAAAATCACAAACAAGGATGGCTTTCTGCATTCTAGTGTTCCATCGTACACATTGCCAATTTGCCGTTACATAATTTGCATCACAGGGCTTGGTACACATGTATGGGTGTGTACCCTAAAATGTCATAAGTCAGCCCCCCCCCCCCCCCCCCCCCTCAAAAAAAAAAAAAAAATGGAAAGACAAAACGAAAGGAAAATCCGAAGTATATTATCGGAATTGCTTTACTTCACTTTTATGGCATTCTGAGTTGTAACGTGAACTGCATTGGGGACGTATCCTTGTCCCGATCAAGAGGTCCGTGCTCGGATCGGGGATTTCTGAAGCGGTTTGACCCACTTCTTTTTGTCTTCTCCATAGCAAGAGATTTTCTTCTACTGTTACTGGTGTAAGCAGATCTGCCAATCTGCGCACGTCTGGCTGTGTGTGTGTGTTTCATTGTGTGTATAGGGAGCTGGGGACGGAAAGAGGGAGTGTAAACAATTTTCGACGGGACCCGGTTCAAGAAATACTCTGTAAATACACGTTGTATAGCGGACTCAAGACTTGTATTTCTGTCTCGGAATCAATTTATCTATACGGGATGGCTCGTTGTAATCGAGTCAAAACGTGTGAGGAATGACAACAACAACCTGAATGTTCGGTTCTCAAATTAAATCATTATTGCGGTTTCCCTTTTAAAGTTTCCCTTTTTTAAATATCATTATCTCTTTCATACATTTCCATGATTTCAAGTCTCATGTAGACATGGCATATACTACATGTACAATTGTCGAGCAAATTTTGTTACCTTTTGGGAAACCTAGACACATTGTTGTTAATTAAGTTCTCCTTTTTCACGGGAAATTGTCAGTTTGGCACCAGCGCTGTGCACCTAATAATAGCTTGCTGTTTTAAATAGACAAGGAGCATGATAATGGCAGGCTCTCATCGGCAGTCATACAGGGAGATCGACTCTCTGTCTGTTTGTCAGGTTTTGTAGGTGTGTGTCCAGCCTTTGGCGCTCAAAAACGGATTTGCATCAGACATTGCAAACTTATTGGCAGAGGTGGAGCTTTTCAAAGTTTGCTCATAAAAAGCCAAGCTAAACTGGCCTTGGCCTTGGCCTTGAACAGTTTGTATTCCATCCATCAGGCCAAGTCTTCGAAAGCTCTTCAGTCAAGTGAATCACAATAATCTTCTGTGGGTTTGGTTTGTGGTAGCACCATGTAATATTCGTTTGTACTTTCATACTTCTTATTTCGTTGCACTTGTTAGGTCTCAACGTCTTGACTAGCCTGCTCTGGTCATCATCAGGAGACTAGAGCTGGTTAGTTGAGATGTTGAGACGTTATGAGAAGTGCAATGAAATGTGCGAAAGTATGAATGAATATTACATGGAGTTACCACAAACCGAACCCACACATCAAGTGTCACCATGCAAAGCCTCAAATCTTACATAAATCTTTGTTATTGAATATACATCAGGTTCAAAACCCTGATGAAAATCTAGTCCTTGCCATCCAATACCATATACATAATGCAAATTTGCAGCAGTGGACAATAGCAAGAACAAATCCTGCACTCATTAATGCATGCCTGCACTTGCAGTCACATGCCCTGCTATATAAAATGTTGACCAACTCCACCAGACTACCATAAATTTATCGAAATAGTGTGCAGCTGACGCCAGTTTTGAAAGTGGCTATTACATCTTTAATACAGTAGATTAATTGGGTTTTTGGGTCGCGTATCCCAAAGCATGCTGTCTTGTGCGGTGCACCAGGATCCCTGAAAAATGGGCGGCTGAAAAGTTATGTGTGCATGTACGTACACAGGCAGACAGGGATAACTTTACATCTACATGATCCGGGGCATCAGTGCCTATATCTCTGAGCTCTTGATATCTCATGCGCACGTCGCCGTTGCACTGATTTCCCCAAAGATGCAACCTTAGAAACGAAGGTAACGCTGATCGCCCCGTCCTGCCCCGGTCTTGCAGTCTCCGAGAATTCACCCGGGATCCAAAATCATCAGCAGCCAGGAGAATGAATCGGAGATACTTATTACTAACGAATGGTAGATGGCCTTTCAATTATATCCAATTAATTTACTGGCACTCCAATAGGAGTTGGGCAAGATATATCAAAGGTTAGACCTGAAACTTGATAGTGTGTATAAACTCCATATATACATATATAAACTCGAAAACTTCTCAGTACTCTTGTTTCTGGTCGGATGGCGAAATTGAATTTTGTTTCATGAGGTCCAGGCAGTTCCTAAGTATCCGTAGCAGTATTGAATTCTCAGTGATTTTTCAGTCCTGAAAATAATTTAATATATTACATGCATAATTCAAGCAAATATTTGCCCCGGTTTAGTTCAGGGAGTTCTTGTATCAAAATATTTTCCTTTCTCTACCTGGTTTTTTTTTTTTCTCAGCTGTATCCATCCTTAAACCTTATTGATTTATATGTAGTTTTTTCTAGTAGCTTCTTTGATTTAATCATATCCCTGTTCTTGTTATTTTAGGCTTTTTATTAACCATACCATACATTGCTTTAAAGATGCAGTACAGGATTGGTAACATACGCAAACAGAAATGTTCACAGATTTATGTATAACTTTCAGGATATGAAGATGGTGCTGGTAGGAACATACCGTTAAAATATTTCCACCTGAAATGGTGTTTTTATTCATATATTAGTCAAACAAAGACTGAAAACAATTTTGATCTAGGGGTAAGATCAAAACCATTCTTTATGTTGTATAAGAAAAAGTGAGTTCGGTTTTTGCTATTTTCTTGTGACTCAGATGTCCGATTGAGCTCAAATTTACACAGTTTTACTATTTCATGTACATGCTGGATCAGACAAAGTTTGAGTGCTGCTCTGTGACCTTTACCAATTATGTATTATACCTTTAAGTTTTCAATTTGAAGTCCACTGTCAACAGTCTGCAGAAAAAAATTCCTTTCTCTTTTGATTTTGTCTTGGCATGAGGCTCATCTAATTTTGCCAGCCATGATCCAGGGCAAACAATTTGCCCATAGGCTGACAGATTCCATGGTAGTGACATACATGGCCTGATTTCATGGTCCTGTTTTTCCTTCGTGTTCTTTGCTAGTGATCTTCATATCCTTCTAGGGTTAAAGACCAAATTTCTATACCAGTGGTTGCAGAAAACGCAGACAGGCTTTGTTCTATAAAATCAATACAAGTAATAAACTGCTGCTTATCAGCCAAAATGACCTGAAATATATCAAATGCTTAGAGTTAAGAGTGGCTGACGCGTTTCGATTCTACCAGGATCTTTCTCAAAGACTTTGAAAAAGATCCTGCTCAGATCTTCCTAACACTAAGCATTTACATAAAATCAAATACCGATACACCGCCACCCACACTACTAGAAACAACATTGGCCCAATTTCCGAATCTGTTACCGTTCTTCACTTACGATAGCAGACTTGTTTTGCTTATGGTTAGCATATTTCATGGGAGAGCTACTTAAGCAAGAACTTTCCGCAGAATGCGTATGACAGCACGTTAGCAGAAAATAATCATGTAGTAAGCACAAAAATAGGCTGTAACGGATTCCATGAACTTGAGCCCTGGCTGGTCCATTAAATGGGGTTGGGTTAAATGGTAAGCATGAAATATTCTGCTTTCAGTAAGTTTACGCACAGATTCTACCCTAAAATAAACATGTAGATTACAAGGAAAATGGGTCCTTATAACAGGAATGAATGCACAGGATACAGGGTCAGGTTTACAGTATAAAACTGCCCTCTGGCCCAGATTTTAAGGCTTAACTTATAATTAAAGAAAAAAACATTTGCGCACGTACATTATACATGAATTTCCTGTAACATCCAGAAGTCGTCCCGGAAAAAGTTTGTGGTTATTTTCTTCCATAAGCAGAGAATGGTGATATCACCATGAGGAAATTGATCAATAGAAAAAAATCATGCCAATTTATAAAGCACCTTTTATTAAAAGATAATTTAAAGGTAATATCATACTTTGGTTTTTGTCAAAGAATTACAGATTCATGGGCATAGATATCAAGACAGATACTGTAACAGTTATCTGTGAAAATTTTAGTGCCATACGGTGCCCAGTTTTGAGAAAACAGTTAAAAACAGCCACAGTATTTCTTAAGTCTTTTCTCTTCAAAAATTATTAAGTTTTTTTCAGATCAAAAAGATTTTTGGTTGTTGTTTTACTAATTTTTGAATGAATACACCATTTCAGGCGGAAACATTTTAACGGTAGGTTTCTACTAGCATCATCTTCATACCCTGAAAGTTATACGTACATTGTAAATCTGTGAACATTTCTGTTTTGGTTTCTTACCTTTAAGGGTTACCGGTAACTTATAATTAAAGAAAAAAAAAATTGGTTTGGGG
The DNA here is from genome assembly GCA_963971285.1 of Astropecten irregularis. Lineage (NCBI taxonomy): Eukaryota > Metazoa > Echinodermata > Asteroidea > Paxillosida > Astropectinidae > Astropecten > Astropecten irregularis. The sequence continues at coordinate 10,256,763 of OZ020253.1, forward strand.
ACGTACATACATGAATTTCCTGTAACATCCAGAAGTCGTCCCGGAAAAAGTTGGTGGTGATTTTCTTCTATAAGCAGAGAATGGTGATATCACCATGAGGAAATTGAGCCCTTGTTTTATTTGACTGAATTAATAATTACATCAATAGGAAAAATCATACGTATTTATAAGGCATCTTTACAAAAAGATCATTAAAGCGCTGTGCAAAATATTAAGAGAAACAAAGAGACAAAGACAGAGTTTCGAGAACAAGAATGTTTGAAGACTCTTCCTGAAAATAGCGATAGAAGGAGCATTTCTGATTTCACTGCCAGCGGGCAGACCATGCAGAAATATTGTAGGGTCCAGAAATAATCAAATTCTCGGTTATTTTTGTGCCTTGTTCAAGAACTATAAATAATACGCAAATTTGAAATTTTAGTGCCAAACAAATGATGTTATTTTGTTTTTAGTATTTCCGCACGAGGTATGAACTTTTCCTCTTGTAAAGCAAATGTCAATGATTGTCATTTTATTGGACAAAAATCTAATTTGACCTTTTTTTGAAGGTGCTGGAAAATACTCGTTATTGAACTAGACGCCTCTGACGTGCTAGTTGAGAATAATGCTTCATCAGTGATTTCAGAATACATGTACGTGTATAGGTAAAACTGATTTACAAATTTGGAATGATATGAATGTACTATACATGTACATGCAGCTTTCTATGTTCTATTATTAGGAAAAGCTTGGCTCCAATATGTCATCAGGGATGTATAACTTCTTAATTAAATCTGAATTCCGATTTTTTGGTTGAGATTTCAACTCAGAAATTCAGGTTTTTTTTGTACACCTCTGTACAAAAGTATAGGAAATTTCTAAAATGTCAGCTTTTTCCTTGGTGGTTTCAGATTTTTCAGATTTTCAGATTTTTTTTTTTTTAAATATTTTTTTGTATGTGGCAACTCACATTCCTGCATAGTTTTGCTCTATTAATTACATGTGAGCACCAAATTTGCTAAAGCCCCAAAAGCCTGCCTGCTCGTAAAAACAATCAGAAAGCGAGTATTTGAACATGTCAGTTTATTTGCTATGCAATAAATCTTGATTCTCTCTCTATGTTTTTTGTTCAAAGCTTATAGCGTCTTTCAATAAATTTTGCAAACTATAGTGATTTGATCGAAAGCTCAGTGAAGTGACGGAATTTTATACTCGAAGAGGCTCGGAATATCTCAAATTACCACTAACTTTGCCTCCTTTAACAATCATGCAGGCAATATCAGCCGTGTGATAAGTAGTGGATATATATATTGTCGTATCAGCAAACCGGATATATTGTAAGATTATAGCGCACATAATCCGCTGAAAACAAGTGTACTGTTCAGATACTGTATACATGTGTATTTATGTGATCCAAGCGAGAATGGCATAGAGCAACCAATACAGAAATGCAGTATGCTATAATACACTCTTACATCTGAAGTGTGAAAATGACCTCGGACTGATTGAACCCCCCCCCCCCCCCAACCCCCCAAGTGTCTACCTGTCAAGTTATATTTAAATCACGGCGGCGACTGCAGAGATAAAGTGTGGAATTTAATATCCTGTAAGTGCAGTCTTATTTGATAAGGTGTTGAATTCTGCTCTTATTTTGGTGCGAGTTAACTTCAACTATTGAAAAAAATGACAGGCATATCAAAAACTTTAGTAAATGATCGTACCATTGGTATTATGTAGAGGTATTATGCTGTGCACACACCAATGTATGAATTATAAGTATAAATTAAACATGCATCTAGCGTGTAGGTATATGGGCTTTATACTTATAGCACAGTTTATCATAACTGTAAGGGTTACTATTTAGTGGGAGTACTTCTGAAATACTTACTGAGTTAATGAAGAATACACAAAAAATGATTGCTTTATAACCCCCTCATGTGTACAATGCAGGTCTTTCCTGCCAACGTATATGATCACTGTATACATTATCATACATGTACATATGCGTCCATCTATTTTTAGTAAATCTCTAAGTCCAAGATGGCTTTACGGGATTACTTATGCATACATACATGTATATAGTAATTAACTACAGCAAACTTCTCATTAATGGAAATGATGACCTGAAATGTATAAAATGTGTGGACTTATAGGAGGGTGTGACATTTTGATCCTAGCAGAATCTTTCTCAAAGGCTGAACAAGAAAGGTCCGATGAGGATTGAAACGTCGTCAGGTCCTCTTAACTCTTTAGCAGTACGCAATTATGTATGGATTGATGAGGTTTTAATCCAGGAGCCAATTTCATAGAGCTGCTTAGCACAAAAGTTCGCTAAGCATGACATTTCTGTCAATAGTACAAAAAGGATTAACAAACAAATTTGCATGTGTTGTGTATCACTTGCATTTGTTCTTTGGCTGTTGTTTGCTGACCATGACTATCAAATGGAATTTTCAATGGTGGTTTGTTTTTATTGGGCAAGCTACATGTATATATTTTTGTGCTAAGCAATTTTTTTTGTGCTAAGCAGCTCTATGACATTGGCCCCAGGCCAGTAATTGGAAACAAAATATAGTGCAGGCATGCATGGAAAGTCCTTATAATAAATAACCAGCCAGACAAGTTTCATACTCTGTGTAATCACACCACATCCTAAGGGGAATTCCCATCTCATCACAGTTTTTTTTTTCATTTGTAAATTTTGCTGTTTATTCAACTTGCATCGAGTTACAAAACTGAGAGAAAACGGAAGTTGGCTGTGGCAGTATATGATGTAATATCCTCTGCTAAGGAGGGCCGAGTGCCCATGGGGCAAGCTAGGTCAACATTCTGTAGCACTAACAGTCTGGCAGTGTTGATCAGTCCACATAGCACAGGTCATAAACATACAGCATAATGTAGTATCATGCTTTGGTAATAGACACCAAAATAGAAATGGTCACAGATTTACGTATAACTTACAGGGTATGAAAATGGTAGTGGTAGAAACATACCGTTAAAATGTTTCCGCCTGAAATGCTGTATTTATCCAGAAATTAGTCAAACAACAACCAAAAATCTTTTTGATCTTTTAAAAGATCAAAAACAAAAGAGAAAAAACCTGAGAAATACCGTGGTAATTTTTCACTGTTTTTTAAAAAAGTGGGCACCGTATGGGAATGAAATTTTCACAGGTGACTATTTCTGTATCGTCATTAATGTTTTTGTCCTTGAATCTGTATTTTATTTGACAAAAACCAAAGTATGATACTACCTTTTCATCCTGGCAGGAGTCCCCCCAGCCCCATGCTTCTTCATGTTTTTCTTATTGTCCATCTTTGATCTTGCCCACCCCAGACCCTTTTGTCCCTTTTGCCACACTTGCCTATCCCACCCTCCCTGGTCACTCTGAACCCCACGCCACCCCCTTTGGTCTGATCCTCTCATCCATTTATGCGTATCTTTACTTGCATGTTCTTGTCCTCTTGTCATTTAGCCTTCGATAAAGATCCTGCTATAGGATCAAAATGCATCAGGCCCTTCTAACTCCAAGCATTAGATACATTTTCAGGTTGTTTGTTTGTCTGATGAGCAGTTTGCAGCAGTTTATTACATGTAATTGAAAATTGTCTCATTTAATGTTTACAGATTGATTTCATTCTAATTTGAAGATATTATCAGATTATTGTACACAATTCAATATGATATGGGTATAACCATTGAGGAAGGAAGGCCTCTATGGTATTACAGTGTACAAGTTTGATGATATTACATTTACTTGGGCAGAATCCCACAGTTCCGAGTTGAATCGCAATTCCAAAATTGGAATCATAACCACAACTCCACGTTTGTGAGGAAATTTACACCTGTATAACAAATCATACCCCAACTGTAATGAATGATTGGTTTCATCAAAATTAAGAAAATGATGAATGACGGTCTTTGGTTTTTATTTGATTTTGTGTGCACATTAATTTCTGTGAAGAAATTTTGCCTAATAATGCCCTGTCCGTTCTTTTCCGGGGGTTTCACCGAGCCAATGGGTAAATGAAAAATGGGCAAATATTACTGTTGTCAGCACTTGGACTTTCAACTCCGGTAACTTACATGTAACCGTGCACCAAGGAAGAATTATACAGAGCTGTTAATAGTAGGCTCATGAGGGTACCCGACTCCCACTGTCCGCACTGGACTTTTCGTCTCAGGTAAAGTGTCTCGGGAATTCTTCCTTGGCAGAAGTTGGCCGGTTGAAATACCCACTTGGGTTGGGAAAAGTATTTAAACTGAGAGGAAGACTTCCTGAGACATCCGCACTGGACTTAAAATGGGTAAAATATAATTATTATTATTATTTATTTCTGGTAATGACACCAAGGATTCCTCAAAAGTGACCAATTAGGCACTGTAGCTCGCAAGCCTGATGAAACCTGTTATGGAAAGATGATGAGAAGAAGATACAGTTTTAGAGGTGGGAGGAAAACCCCAGAGTAATATTCTGGGTAAAACCCACGGAATCAGGCAGGGACTGAAAACCCAATCCACGTGTGAACCGAGCCGGACTTGAACCCGGTCCGCAGAGTAAAGGCGACGAAAAAACCGCTACGCCAACCTGACTCCCCAAAAAGTACCCAACATCTCGGTAACTTTGCCCCACAAATAGTCCAGTGCGGACAGGACTTTATGATTTTAACAACAAAATGTTCTCAGTCAAACTTCAGTCACCCAAGAATCTGTTTCACCAAACTCCAGTATAAAGTTGGCAAGTTAATATCATATTGGGTCTTCTGCATCTATATAGTCTGGTCGTGTTAAATTTCTAAGTGGAGATTTTCCCATCCTGTTTGGTCTGATTTTGAAATAGGATCTTGAACCCTTTACCCGGACAGCAAGGTCAAACTCCCCTAAAGTTGAGTGGAGTCAGTTGCAAGCACGGCTTATTACTTACCCTCTCCGCGGATATCCAGAGTGTCCCTCGGTGTGCAACACAAGGTGCAAAGATGAGAGCATATTGTTCGACTTTACCCGAACCAAAAATAGAATTCCGGATTTCTCTACAATTACGAGTCGTTAAACTTTATCACGGAAAGTGGAAACCGAGGTGAAATGAAAAATCAAGGCCTATTCAAGTCATGAGGAATTACTCTTAACTTGAGAGAGATCCATTGCTGAATGTGGCTGTCCCCTCACTTGATACCTATCAAACATTCTCACATTCTGAATTCTGAGGAATTTGATACACAATGTGGTGGATACCGTACGTGTCATCCTTGCTTTTTTCCAAATGCCAAGAAGACTGATTGCCTCGGGGGAAGGGGGGGAAGAGAGATTACAAAAGAAGGGCGAGACTACCTCACTCAAAAGTTTGACCAAAAATGGGAGATGAATCAATGATTCGCTTAGTGCATTGACATCACCTGCCATAATTGTTTCCGATGCTATCCTGGACTTTGATTGAACACAAAGTCACAGACTTAAAGATAGTATGCAGTTGCATACTTTGGTAATATACCAAAACAGAAATCTTCACAGATTCACCTATAACTTATAGGGTATAGAGACGGTGATGGTAGAAACATAGGCCTACCGAAAAACGAGTGGCCACAATCTTTCAATCTTTTGATCTTTCAAAAATAAAAGAGAAAAGACTTAAGAAATACTGTGGCCATTTTTCACTGTTTTCTCAAAAAGTGGGCACCGTAAGGGGCTGAAATTTTCACAGTTTATGCCCATTAATCTGCATTTCATTGATTAAAACCAAAGTATGATACTACCTTCAAGGATAAAACAAAGATAGTTTCCAGGTTTTTGGATTTATTTTCGTTTGTAACTTTTGTACAATTTAACTTCAAAGAATTGGGAAGTTAAACATGTTTTTACCTATTGGCTTGCCTTAACCTCTTCTTGAGTTACTTGCATTTTAGAGGAGTAACATAGAATGAAGACGAGAACATTTAGTGTTTGTGCAGGATTTTAAGCAAATTTACTCACCGGGTAGTAAATCTTTCATTGAAATGATCAGATGGCTATAACAACCGCAACGCAGAGAACTACATGTACATTAATTAATTCTATTTGGGAAACCACCAACGTAGGTCTGGATCGATAGCTCAGTTGGTATAGAGCGCCAGTACGGTATTCTGGGGCTTTGCCGGTTTGAATTCTGCTCCATTCAATTTTTTCCTTGTTCTCTTTGGAATGTCTTAAAATTAATCCAGTAGGCTTTCCTCGTGGTTATTTGATGATTACGTTGAAAACCATGATATTATCTTATAGGATTGTTGTTGCAAATGAGAACCGTTGATTCATTTGATAATTTGTTAATATTTCAGTCTATTTGAGGTTTTAAAAATATTTCTTTGGGCTCTTAGAAAATGCTGTTGGTTACGGACACGTAGCTTTACTGCTGTGAGAAGTAGATATGTGTCTGAGGACATTGTTAGGTTGTCTGAAAGTTCGTCAAAGGCAGGAACATTTTTATCTGCAAAGCATTGTCAGCTGTCAAATCCATCCCAAGGCAATCCAGACATTTTGAGGTCAGACGTCATTGTTTACAAAGACCGAGGAAGTGGGTCATCCAAGCAGAGTAATAATGAACCACAGTCTGGATCCATAGTCTCCTTAGAAGACTATGTGTCATCCCTCTCAAGATTGATGCCAGCACAGTGACAACGAAAGACTTTGAAAAACTGTTCTTTAAAGGGAGCATATAGGATTTGCAAAGATGTGCATTTTGGCTGAATTTGGTACTTAAACAGAAGTGAAGGTCTTTAACTTCTTTACAGACGTTGTTTCATGTACCTTTTTTTCATCTGGATAGCAGAAATACGGCCGAAATAATCTTGCCCCCGAATTCTTCATGGTTACACCACACTTTCGTAATGCTAAAAAGATCGTTCAGACTTAATAAGACAAGTAATCTTTATTTTCTTGAAAAACCCAGCATCTGATGAACCAAGATTTCCCATGCATGGTGACTGTTTGCACTGTTTACGAATGGTTCATTGAGTCCATTTTCTGTCTCAAACTCAAATTTTTTTTTTTGAGGCCTTGCAAATCCTGTACGCTGCCTTTAAAGACGTGCTTCTTACGTTTTTTGTTTGGTTTTTGTTTTTTTGTTCATGTTTCTATGTAGGAAAATGAAAAAATAGTTCAATGACACAAAGAGTAGGCCTATTGTTCAGTTTATCAATTAATACGGGCGAGTTTGCAACGCCTTGGCCAATCACAATCGGGGAAATAACTTTTTGTTGACAAACTGCACATCTTTCCACCTTAATTCTGCACAGTGTGATAGGCCAATGTGTTCGCAAACTCATGGTGGCGCACCATTGTGAATCACCCATATTGATGACTAGAACTTGTGACACATCTCAACTTCTGAGGGACCGTAAGCCTACAGTTCCTGCTGCCATTTTAGTGCATGGTATACAAATAATGAATGTTTATGAGTGGAATGGTAAAAATAATTTCATGAGGTGACAGATGGACTGTTCCATTTCACGAGGCGAAGCCGAGTGGAATGGAACAGTCCATCTGTCACCGAATGAAATTATTTTTACCATTCTACGAATGTGAAACATTCATTATTTGTTTTATATAACATCTAAGTAGATCTTTGTCATTTGATTTTGATTGGAGGATAACATTTTAAGAGTTAGCGAGACAAAAAAAGCTTAAAATCTTGGCAAACTTTATTGCTCTTATTACAGTAACGCGCGTTGCACACCAACGCGTACGCGCGCACGCAGTGACAAATAAATGGAACGCCTCTTGACCAATCACGTATTAGAGTTCCTGGCGTGCAATGGTACAAATCGGATGGCACCAAAAATGCACGGTGGATGGTACAAATTTCAACGGTTGTGACGTAAGCCATGAATTGGTCTATTTATCACATATCACGTGACATACAATCCTCCAATCAAATGACAAGGATCTACTAAGGTGTTATATAAAGACTAATAAACATCACATCCATCTCTACCCCGAAAAGTACATGTATCGGTCCGAAATGAAAAGGAGCAATTTTTATGATGAAATGTCTTGCCCAGGGGCACCATAATTAGCTCCATGGTTGGACTCGAACCCACAGGCTCGCTGACATGCATTAGGCTCATGCTTACTTGCAGAATTCTGTGCTTACGGAAATCGTAAGAGATGCTGTACATGTACATTGATCCTAAAGTGTTGCATGGTAATCAGGTTAACACAGAAGACCACCCTACCATGGCCACTTCACTTTTATGCCACTAACTGGCAAGTTGTTGCTTAACTTTTTCAAATCGAATGCAGAAAGTTTTTACACTTTTTCACCTGCGACAGCTGTATCTTCGATGTTCTTTTTTTTTTGTCTGCATCTCTTCCCACTCTACAGTATGTGGGGTCGATGCTTGTTTGCCAAGTCTCCTCCAGGTGGCCCTGTTATACACTGTCCTCTTTATCTAATAGGCTAAGGTTTCTACAGCCTGATCCATGCCCTTCCAGACGCCAACCCCTTTTAGTTGCCTTTTAAGACACGCAGGGAATCCATTCTAAATGCCTGTTCTGTATTAAAGGCAGTATCATACTTTGGTAAGAAGCCAAAACAGAAATGTTCACAGATTTACATATAACTTACAGGGTATGAAGATGGTGGTGGTAGAAACATACTGTTAACCTTTTTCCGCCTTAAATGCTTTATTTATCCAGAAAAGAATAAAACAATGACCGAAATTTGTTTTGATCTTTTAAAAGATCAAAAATAAAAGAGAAAAGACTTAAGAAATAAGAAATACTGTGGCAATTTTTCATTGCTTTCTCTAAAAGTGGGCAACGTAGGGGACTGAAATTTTCACAGATGACTGTTACTGTATCTGTTTTGATATTTTTCCCCATGAATCTGTATTTCTTTGACAAAAACCAAAGTATGATATTACCTTTAAGTTAGGATGTACACAGCTCTGTATCAATCGCACAAAATGTCACTGGGTCATAATTGCTCTCCGGATTGAATTATCATACAGCCGTAACCCTGAAACAGTTAGAAAAGTGTCATCTTCATCTTCAAGGGATGAAGAAGATGAAGTGATGTTTGTCATGATGAACCCAAAAAAGGATTGAAATGAAGTTATTTATTTGTGGATAACTTTGCTGCAAAACTGCTGCAGTCTCTATATCAAGTGAGGAATATTGGTGGAACCATTTTACATGTAGTCTCATTTGTGAGTTTGTGTGGTTCTAGAAAGAACTTTGGCTTCTAAACCAGGGCCCAATTTCGTGAATTCGGTTACCGTAAACAAAAATTCTCCGCTTACGATGGCAGACTTTTTGCTTACAGTCATTACAGTTAGCGTATTTCACATACCACATACGCTAACTTCTTTTTGGTAACGGTAAGCAAGGACTTTCTGCAGAATGCATATGACAGCGCGTTATCAGAAAATAATCGCAGTTGCCATAGAAATTCTTCGGTAAACCGTAAGTGCATGCTTACGGATTCCATGAAATAGATTTCATGTGTAGCAGTGCCGTAAGCACCAACAAATTCTGTGACATTGGGCCCAGTATGCTCTGTCTTTCATTAGGAAACTGAAAAAGATTTTATATGAACATATGGTACCACCACCAGCTATTCTTACATGTTTGCTACTTTCGTAATGACTGTCATGAACAGCCTAAACTCTCAAAGTCATTGTATGTTAATTGGCCTTCACCCAATGACCAATTTCTTTGTAAAAAAATCTCATTTACTTAAAAAAAAAGATAAATAGATGAGGAATCCCAGCAAATGTTCTTTATCCACCAGTATTCCTCTGTTTTGTGTGTGCAGATATTAATTATATTGTACCCTGCAATGAGGTTTTATATCCGATACCTGTACCTTTCATATGGCTGATATAAACAGGTAGAAATAATCATGTACATGTATGCACCCGTATTTACACCGCTTTACAAATTGAATACATACACCGCTCAAACTGCTGGTACGCCATAAACATTAATGACCTGTTTGTTTAACACACCGGATCCCAGATTTGGGGATCCACGTCCTATGCAGGGTACGCTAAAATGGGATCCAGATCCGCAGGATTCATGATCTTGTGCGTTAAACGAACAGGCCCTATATGTCTCAATGAAAAAACAGAGGATAATCGTTCTTTTTATCTGTAATTGTGGTGTACACATAATAGCAGTATACTGAGAAATATGTACATTTATCATTATATACCAGCAACTTCTGCAGTATGGGTCAATAGTGTTTGGAGAAATAATTTTGAATTGTGATACGCACTGCATAGTAGTCACTAACCATCCAAAATTGAAGATTAGAAAATAACATGCCTCTAATTTGAGTCTTTTATGTTTTGTTCTCTACTTTTCATGTGTGTACAACTGAATATCAAACGGTGTTTACATCTTGGCTCTTCTGATTGTATCTGTTGACGATGCCGAATTTTAAATCATTCAGGTAAGTCATATTTTCTTTTCAGTAATTCCATTCAAGCTTTTAAGAGACCTATTGAAAGCCTCAGGCTCGTGGTGAGAGTGTGTGTTAACTGTGTTTCTTACAATGAGTATAGGTTTGGGAATACTGCTTGTCACATATTTCATAGCATTTATTACTTTTATTCCACAGGATAGGTATGGTAGATGTTGTCCCTGTATCTATTCTAGAAACGATGAACCTCGGCAACTTATCTGGGCTCAATTTCATTGAATCTGTTAAAACCTTTAAACAAAATTATTTGCTTACGGTAGCATATTTTTTGTGCTTATGGTTAGCATATTTCATGGGAGTGTTTTCTTTATGGTAATGGTAAGCAAGGAATTTCTGCACAATGCTGCCATGTATGACAGCACGTTAGCAGAAAATAGTCACGGTTAGCCGAGAAATTCTTCGCTTTTAAACCAAAAGTCTTGGTTACGGATTCCATGAAATAGATTTCACGCGTAACAGTGCCCGTAAGCACAAAAAAAGGCCGTAACGGATTCCATGAAATTGGGCCCAGATGGTTTCGTTTGTTCTTTTTTAATTACTTTTCACTCTGTCTTGGCAACATTGTAGAAGAGTCCTGACAAAAATGGTACAAGTTCGTATTAGGTTTGAAATCAATTCTTGAGGTTTGTTCTTGTCTTTGTGTCCGTTAAAAGTTGAGATTATTTTGAAGTTTCTAATACAAGAGACCTTATACAGTCAGCAAGACATTGACTTCTTGTAGCATCTGCATGCTTACAGTATGACACTTGGCAACTTTCCACTCGAGATTATTCTGGTGCTGGTTGTGGTGTCACAGGCTGTAGCTGGTATTTACTTGTAACATGTGTAACTGAAGGAAAATCATCTTGAGTACCGAGGGAAGAAATTGTTTTTAGGCTTGGTCACGTCATCACTCTTCCTTTAAATAACAGTATATTAATAGGGCTCCGCGCTCGAGCTATTTATAGAATATGCCCTTTATCATCAACAGATGTAGTTACCCGGATGTTCAGACAAATATCACAACGTAATTGTGAAACGTGCGACTTGTTTGTCCGAACGTCTGAATGTGACGTCACAAGCGCAGAGCCCTATAATTATAAGCAAATATGTCATTTGCCATTTCTTTGCAAACAGTCCTTGTGATTATCCATGCATGATGTCATGTTCAGCTTAAAAGTCACAACGGACTGATCTCCGTTAGACCCTGTCCCACACTGCATCCTGACCGATTACAGCCATGATTTATATCCTACATCATGTGCCCTAAAGTCCGGCACGCACGCACCATTGCATGATGCGCCAGGCTGGAACGTTTAATGTTGAATCAGAAACGAAAAACATACACGTGTTAATATTTGCAGTGGGAATTGGGAAGCATTCATTGAATTTGTGTACGGTATTCGCAATACTAGCTCTTCTAGCCAGCCTTCAGAAATCGGTCTACTTCTTGCCCTGTGATTCCACGAAATCGCGCCACGACTCCTTGACGTCTCATTCAGCTGTTTTACGTTATATGTCAGTGACTGTGCACGATGTACATTACATCCACTTTCGCTTTAATAATGAGTACGGATTCCCAGCTGTTCGTCGCATTGCAGGATGAAATCAACCCCTGTCTGCTCTTCCAATTTAAGGAAAATACTGACCGAGCTAATCTGGGGAGTCGAATATACAGAATGATGACAGATGGTACATAGTTTCGCTAATATATAAACATGGACGCCCTCGCAAATCGTTTCCCCGACATGGTGGATTGGCTTTTCATTGACCTTATTGCACAGTCCAGTAGTCAAGCTAATTATTTCTTTTTGACATGGGCAATATAACTGCTTATTATCATACGTCCCAGTGAACAAACTGTGCATGGAAGTTTACTGTGAATGAATTCGGACGTGATTCGTGATGAAGTGCATGGAAAGAACGTCATCACTACAGAAGCAATTACATGTATCGTCATTCATTAGAAAGCCATTTATGTATGCTGGCTATATTATTTGTTTGTCAATTATTTGTTTTTTTTATTGTTTTTGGTTTTCTCCTTTGTTTTGTGTGTTTACTTTTGGTTAAAAATTTGACGTTTGTAACGTCATGTCTAGAAATCAGACAAATAAAACCAGTCGGCTAAATTATGAAAGTAATCTTTGTACTTTAATAACCAGATTTTTTTCTAGAATAATTCCAAATGTTTCTTTGATGATGAGGTAAAGAACTTTGGGATTAAACCTAATTTCTGTTGAATTGCCCCTCCCCCAATCATATTCTAAAGTATTTAGCTTTAAAAAAGGATGAATTTCGCACTATGTAGCTTGCATAATTCATTAATTGCGCACTTCCAATTTATCGGTTGTTTTGCTTATAACTAATGGCAACTTGTACACGTTTCTCTTCAAAAATAAGAAAAATGCCTTGAACTTCAAGGCTTTGCACTTTGAGACCTACCGTACATATTGAAAGAAAGATTTCTTTTGGTCTGGTAAATGTACATGTACATGAGTTTTAGCCTCAAATTATCTACTTTTTCCTGTAAGTTGTCTCGTTTAAACTGAAATTTCAGTTTTGAAACTGAAAATTGAAACCTGTTAAAATCAGTGTAAAATGGCCATGATTGTCCTCACTTTTGGGTAAATTTTTTCGGCTTTAAATAAAAAACAACAACCCAAGACTGCCTCAGCAGTATCCGAAGAAAAAATCTCATTCTAACAAGTCATTTCCAATGGGAAACTTTGGAGAATTGGTCTTCAAGTCAACAGCACACGCGCACGCAATTTTGAGCATGCGCGCTTTGTATTTCGCCTGTGCTGTTGTGACCGATTCTCAAAAGTCTCCCATTGTTTCAAATTTTCTTGGATTTTGTCCCCACCGATAGAGAAAAAAAGGCACATTACCTTACTTCTTTAAAAAAGGCAATATTCACACTACACGTTTGTTTTTATTCTACCCCGGAAAAAGTTGAGTGGCTGCTTCAGTGGCATTTCACATGCTTCCAGATGAGGCATTCAGTTGAAGGAAAAAAAGTAACGGTGCATGAATTGTAAATAATGAACCATTTAGTGGGGAACTGTCCATGGATGTTCAAATTTGACATGGTGCTGAATTGTATCGACACAGTTGTGTAGAGCTAATTGTAGATTTGGCGCACGTCTTCCATGTGGAAATTTACATTCTATTTTTAGTGTTAGGAGTGGGGTGAAGGTGCTTGATTCATTTGTTTAAGAACACACAGTCAAGGTTTTTAGCCAGGGGCCGTCTGGCAATCTAGGGAGACATTATTTGCTGTTTTAAAACACCATTTAATCAACACTTTGTTATGGGAGACTTTGGAGAACGGTCTTCAAGTCAACAGCGTACTTGCACGCAATTGTGAGCACGTGCGTTGTTTTGCTGTTTTTGCTGTTGTGCATGCGTGTCTGCTGTTGACTTGAAGACCAGTTCTCCAAAAAGTCTGTTTTTAAATTATAACCTGGATTCCCACCTTTTCAATACAAGTTCATTAAAGTTTGGAAGCACAAAGTTGTTTTTCCATTTTTGCTAGATCTAATTTGCATCGGATTCAGCATGGACCATGAATTCATGGTCGGAACGTCGAAAACTTACTCCCACTGATCCTTCTTAGGACCACACACCTTTCAAGAAGAGTTACGAGTCTTACTCAATTCTAATCTCTCCATCATGCAAAACTTCAAATCCTACTTAAAATGTGCAATGAAAAACCAGAAAGAAATTGAATTTAAGAAGTTTAAATCTTAAAGAAAAAGTCAATAACTGTTTCTGTAATGATTGAACTGGACAGTTACTGGCGAAGGCAATTACATTGAGCTTTACACGTACTGTTTAAGTCGGAGTCCCAGTGTATAGTTCGTAGTTCCCCCAGAAGCTTCTCCTCAGTGGCATTACACACTTCCCTAACTAGATCAGGTCTGTCTCGCTGCATGCTAGCTTGCCGGCCATTTCTGTTTTAAAATGGACCTCTTCCGGCTGAATGTGATTACCATCGTTGAAAGGCGTCGGGAACCCGCCAAGCGTAGAAAAACATCGCTCTAGGCATTGGGAAGCGCCGCTTTTAATGAAAAGTCGTCGTCTGTATTCATTGCCGGAATGTGCCGTCGAGTGGGAGGGTGGGGAAATCTTTGAAGCCGGTTGAATGAGCCGGTGAATTTAGTCTTTCCAGACCTATTTAGGAATACTGGATTGACATCAGTGCAGAGTCACTTTGGGAAAGAGAGGCTTTGGAAAAGAGGTAGGAATTCGTTGAAGGAGTGTCGCAGCTTTTTTCACTTTTTTTGTTTAATAGTTGCTGGCTCTTTTTGAGGAGAACGATGTGTGAAGAGTCGTCTGCCTGAATGTATTGCTATTCCATGCTTGGTCCATAGACAGAATTGGCTTCACATGCAATAAACAACCAGCTACATGTTTCAAGACCAGGGGCTGGGTGTTTTGATTTTAGGTGTTGCCAAGTTTGCCAACTCCATTTAGACCAGCTATTTTCACACTGCAGAGCCAATCCTGGGAAATAAATCCCCAACACCCCATCACAACCATTCACACTAGACCCTTTGAAACTCCCGGGGACACTATTTCACTGGAAAAACGTAAAGTCCCCTTGGATTTCAGCTTTAACCCTAATCCCGAGCAGGGGTAAACATTCCCAGGGTTATGAAATAATTCATAACATTTTTTATGCACGTCCACTCAGGGAAGTTTGTCAGTTTCCCATGGTGTATTCAGTCTGCTGCCCTCTACAGCTAGAAGTAATGAATAATATCAGGGACAGTGCTGTTGCAGTGGAATGAAAGTGAGCCCTCTGTTGGCAGAAATCTAGACTTGCTTGCTGAGATGGATAATGTAATCATAATAAGGGGGTGGTGCTTTAGGCTTTATACAAAATACTCGGCAATGTACGCTGGTGGTGTACTGATGTTTTTAACTGTGGGTCTTAGAAGGATGTTGGGATGATGTGTCTATTTACCATGTTTACCTGTTTACGTGTAGCAACTAGGTTTACGGAGGAACATTTGCTCGTGTTGACATAAAACAGCACTCCTCACTCACAACATCACTTTTGGTTGAGAAAAGTGAGATGGCTGACGTACTTCAAACTACCATTTGCACATATCACAACTCTGCATTGCTATGTTTACAGTGAGCTCTGTGGGTTGGAGTTACAGGTGTAGGCAGTATCACTGTATCGCAACACCTTGACTCTAGTAAACAAATACATTCTGAACCCCATCCAGAATGAGTTTTATGATAGTCGAACAAAAGGAAAGAAAATCATTTTCATCTTGAAATGTTCTCATATTTTTTTTACCACCGTTTATGTTCTACTTTCACCATGAAATTACATGTGGGTTGCTGTGGCCTAGTGATCTGGTGTGTATGTTGACTCAAGGTCTTGTGGTCAATCTACAGATTGTGGGTTCGAATCCACTACCATGGGTTAGGGTATAGTGGTGCTTGCATCCTTGAGCAAGACACTTTGCTTCTCTTCGCCCAGGTGTAAATGGGTACCTGTGAGGGTAGAGATATGTCTTTGAGTATCCCTTGTGCACTTCACAGGCAGGGCAGCTGTATACTCCCCAGAGAATTGAGATGGTTTCAGGAATGTAAATTATGGCCTGATGACCAGGAATGATAAATTTGTAATGTGCAGTAGCTAATTCATATTGTAGCAGTGCAATATAATGTCCTATATTATTATTATGTGAGTTACTATGTAGATGTCTAGGCTTGGGCCAATATATTAGTCTTTTTCATATATTTTTTTTTTAGGTTTTTTCCGTGTATTAACTTGGAAAATCTTCTGCTGGTGAGCAATTATTGCTGGACATTATATCATGAAAAATACATGAATTTCTTAGCTGTGTGAGATCGTGTATTTTTTGTGTGCTGCATCCAAGCAAGCAATTTTATATTGGGTACCCTAAGCTAATTTTCAATTCACGTCATACTTGCCAGTATTTCAAAACTCTACAGTCAAACATTTGAGCATTTTGTGGACTTAATTATCATCAAAATACTCATACTGACATGTCTGTGCGTATTTTTAGGTTTACCATCAGATTAACTTAGATTTACATGCACAAGAGCAAAGACTATAAACACACATGTGTTTTGCGGCTGTCATTTTTGATCAGCGTTTCCATTCATCAGCAACTGCAATGCTGGCATGGCATTACACTAACAAGAAATCTATTATGTGTACCTGCAGTCCCAAATAGCACAGTCATGGCTAACGTTCTAAACTAAATTAGTCAGCCAGCCTTCATGACCGACTTTTCTTTTCCAGACAAGGCTGTAGACTTCTGTACCATACCAGTATTTAATAAAAGATTGGCAAAAGGCCTGTTTTGGGTGTTTTTTGGAATGTTTTTTTTTGTTTTATTGAAGTTGAGCTGTAATAAGGGTATGTGGCAAAATTTGGATGACTTTGGGGATTGTATAGTCATTGTATAATATTTTCAAAAGCTATCATTATGAGTAGAAATTATTTGTTTTGGGCTATGATCCTCCACAGAATTTGTACATATAAAATAGCATTATGGCCTATACGTAGCAATTTTTACCATTAACACCTGTTGACTTGAAAAGTGCATATAACAGTTTGTCCGGCTTGTGTTTAATTACCAGACATGCCTTCCTTCATGACAACAATTTTCACCAAGCGATTGAAGTATAATTTCATGGGTGTGCAAAACTGCAAAAGGGCATGATTCTTTCCTTATTGTGTGAACTTTGTGGAATTGCTGTGGACTAAGTGGTCTGGTGTGTCATACTCAAGGTCTTGTGGGCAAATCGATACAGTTTGTGGGTTCAAATCCAGCCATGGTCTAGTGATACTTGCGTCCTTGGGCAAGACGCTCTGTCACATTATTGCTTCTCTTCACGCACGAGTAAATGGGTGCCTGTAAGGGTAGAGATGGCTTATTAAAATTTGTGCTTGATTAGCCTTTTCACGCTTTATAGCAGCCTGGGCTGTATATGGTACTCCCAACGGAGTTGAGATTGTTTCAGGAATGTAATAATTGTAGCTCAATGACTGTGGATAAAAGTAATACGCGCACAGAGACATTATTGTGATATGCGTTATATAAAAAAGGTTTATTATCATTACTGTACTGTCTGTACATCCATCTCTTTGATTCTGCTTCCTTAAAGGTTTACTGTCATCTAAACTCAAATGAAGTTAAATACATCTGTATTGTTACAAAACTCAACCTGTCTATCATTGTTTGTGATAAAAAATATTGTATATAATAGAAAAAGGAGGTATTTTAGACCCATAATTTAACACCCCACTTTTTGCGACGGAAAACCTTGCTTACGCCATGCAGTATATACTGTGGTGCAAGCTATACTAGTTCTGTAGGTGACGTCACTTGCTTTTGTTGCATGGATCGGTTCCAAGGGGGACTATTTGGGGGGGGCGGGGCATACATGTACTGATTTTGTAACTTTTCGGTCAAAATTATGCATTTACATAGAAATATAAATTGATATAGTCATTAATTATGTATTAAGCAATCATTTTAAAGCACTTTCACCCCTTTCTCAAATTTGATTAAAGTAAACCATAAGTTCCTATGCTACCCACTCCACATGATAACTCCTCAAAAACTTCTCTTTAGTGTAACATTTTTCTGCTTTTTGTTCAGGCCTTTTGTATGAAAATACTAAAAAAAACTCCCAACCATTGAGAAATTCTCTCATGGGTCTGGACCTCACCAGGGACGTTGGTCACTCTCAAGCATTGGTGTCCTTTCACACGATGACACTTTTGTAAGATTTCACAATCATGAGAGAATTTCTCAGTGGTTGAGAGTTTTTTCAAGCGTAGAAATGGCCTTTAGTATGAGTCAAAATATGTTAATACAAGTAATAAACTGCTGCAAACTGCTCATCAGCCAAGATGACCTGAAATACACAGGTATATCAAATGCTTAGAGTTGGGAGGGCCTGTCATGTTTTGATCATAGCAGGATCTTTTTCAAAGGCAAAATGATGGAAGGACAAGAACATGCAAGTGAAAAGAAGCACAAAAATATGGATGAGGGGATCAGGACAATAGGAGGGATTAGTCAGACAAAGAGGGGTCAGATAGGCAAGATCAAAGTTGCCAACATAGGTTAGTTAATAGTGTGGCAGTGCTTAACGCATGAATTGATTGATTAGCTGGGTGATTGATTTTTGATAGTTTTGGTAATTGATTGATTGGTTAGATTGTTGATTGGTCAATTGACTGATAAGCTTGATTGGTCAATTCACTGGCTGGTTGGCTGATATGTTCAACGGCTGATTGGATGACTGATTGGTAGACTAGGTTTCCTGATTGGTTGGAGACTGATTGACAGATTGTGTGATATAGGCTAAACGGTCGACTCCATTTGGATGGAAGACTGATGGGCTGTAATGTGGAGTGATTGTTTGCCCGATTTACCTGCAGTTACCTGCAGCCTCTTTGACTGATTCAGTAATTCACCATTTAACTTCGAACTGATTGACTTATTAAAGGTACAGTACATGATTGGTACAGAAATGTTATACTTGCACGGTATTAAGATGTCCGATTGAGCTCAAATTTTCACAGGCTTATTTTTCCATGTACTTTCTAGATTAGACAAATTGTGGGTGCTGTTCAGTGACTATCACCATTATCAATCATTATACCTGATTGCAATAACGTCTCATTGATGTTTTTGTAAAGGTCGTCACAGCACTGCAGTGTTTGCGAGTCTGCTTCACAATAAGCCTTTGGGCGTTTACGAAACGGAGGCCCAGGCTCCGGCTCCATTTTGTGAATCCAAGTTCTGAATTAACGGTATCAAAATAGAGGTTGGCTGCTGTTCTGAAGTAGATTCTCTAGTTTGTAAAGGAAAACAGAGCTTCAGCTTCAATGAAAAACCACTACCTATATTTTCAGCATATATGGATGTCAGAGCTGGAGCCTGAGCCTTAAGCCTGAGTTTGAGCCTGAGCCTGAGCCTGAGCCTCCGTTTCGTACACCCCCTATCTGTCTGCAACTCTCTCCATGACAACGCGCAATCCCCCCTTGGCCATGAGGATGCTTATCGAATCAGGGTAATAATAATTGATCCGGGGAGTGAAAAGGTGTTGATCTGTCCTAATAAGCATGTGTGTGTGGGTGGGTTGTGGGGGTTAGGGGAAAGAATTCCCTGTGATTATATGGCGTGCACTTGCCATTGGGAAGGTTGCGGCACACCTCAAAAGATAACCAGTGCTGAAATTGCCTTCCTCAATCAGTGAAATGCTGGCATTCTCTATAGCAGTGTTAAACGCAGTGGGTTTCTCGTACAGTGTTGACTGTAGTTGTTAGCGGTATAAGGAAAGCCATGGCATTCATGTATACAGCAGTAGGCCTATGTGTGCTGTTCATGTGAATGGATTGTCGTGACATGAAAGCACTCAATGATGTTACATGTTCAGGGGTGGATTTCACCAAAATTGTAACTCAGACTATCAATCGTAGGACCTAATGGTGCATAACAGCCCTACGTACATGTAGCTATGATGGGTTATCCTTCGCAACTCGAGTTACGATCAATCGTAGGGCTTCGTGAAATCGACCCCAGGCCTATGTGTGATGTTCATGTGAATGGATTGTTGTGACATGAAAGCACTCAATGATGTTACATGTTCAGGGGTGGATTTCACCAAACTCATCGTAACTTACTATCAATCGTATAGACCTAATGGTGCATTACAGCCCTACGTAGCTACGATGGGTTATCCTTCGCAACTCGAGTTACGATCAATCGTAGGGCTTCGTGAAATCGACCCTAAGACATGGAGTTTAAATATGCACTAATGACTTCACCACGTTCAAACTTCACAAACATGTCGAGGTGCATTAGTGCTTCACACTTACTAAATTTGGCAGGAATCGGTTGTTTACTTTCGGATAACGGAATCACTATATATCTTTAATCAACCGTAGAGGGCGCTATATTATTCGTATGACGTCATCGTTTATGTTTTCTGAAAGCCCAAGAAGTATTCTTTCTTTTTTAGCCCACTCGGTTTTATGTGAGCTACGGTGACTCCAAATTTTTTTGGTGTTGGGTTTCGGTTAATCTCAGTTTTGAAAATTAGTAAACGGAAACGTTCAATCCGTGTGGGTTAATCTATATATCCGAATAAAAAGCACAGCACTAATGCACTTCATAGTCAAGGGAGAGATTTGCTCCACCAGAATAGAAGACAAAGGACCTGTTTGTTTAACACACGGGATCCCATGTAGGATACGCTAAAATGTGGTCAGAATCAGGATCCGTGATCTTGTGCGTGAAACAAATAGGGGCCAATTTCATGGAGCTGCTAAGCACAAAAATTTGCTTAACACAAGAATGTCTTGTCCAATAAAACAAACCACCACTGAAATTTCCATTTGATATTCATGGTCAGCGAACAACAG
This sequence comes from Astropecten irregularis, assembly GCA_963971285.1. Taxonomy (NCBI): domain Eukaryota; kingdom Metazoa; phylum Echinodermata; class Asteroidea; order Paxillosida; family Astropectinidae; genus Astropecten; species Astropecten irregularis. The sequence goes on from OZ020253.1 coordinate 10,277,609, forward strand.
TCAAAGAACAATCATAAGTGATACACAACACATGGGAATTTGGTTGTATAACCTTGTTTTTATTAAGACAGAAATTTCATGCTTAGCTAATTTTTTGAAATTGGCCCCTGGCCCAAAAGATCTCCCAAAACACAAAAACAGGCCAGCTCGGCACATGGAATCATATCCGTCTGCATTTATTGATGTGAATTATGTATATAAGCTGAGGTTGTTATTTTTTTTCTCGAAGCCATTCATGAAGGGCATGTTGCGTCCCCATGGCAATTGTAGGTTTATCAAACCCGTTGCCATAGCGACCTGGCTGATCATACCCCATCAGTGAGGGTTGAGAAGCAGTTCCGAACGTTCTCCTAGCTCTAAACATATAGGCCTCTATATGTTGCACACGGAAATATCTCCTGTAAATAAGCCCCAGTAATGTATTCTGATCCCCCCCCCCTCTCCCTCTACCCCCACCCCCTGTGCAGTTCATTGTCACTGTCCTCCCCAGGGTATTTGAGCAATATCGGCCTTCATTATATATATAATCTGCCGCTGTCCTGCGAGCGCTGGCTTTCGCAGTCTTGTTTGCGTCTTGACGTAATGAATATTAATCGACGGGGTTCATGATTCTAAGTCTTGTCTTGTGAATCCTGGTACGCATTATTGCCGGGAGGGGGAAATGTTACCATGATGAGGGCTCCCAACATACCAGCATATATTTTCCATATCATTCCTCTCCTCGTCACAACTGAAAATTTTCAGGTTGTCGGAAAATTCATAGACACGGTCTGACCAGTCATTTCGTTTTTGTTGATTGTTAGGAGGTGGGGGGGGTGTTTGTTTGTTTATTTATTTGTTTATTAAGAAGCAGTAAACAGAAGTCTGGTAGACAGTTTAAAATCCACAGACAAAATAATAAATTGAAGGACCTTCATGTCATCGCGTTTGTCAGTTGATGGAGCTGCAAAAGAAGACCAATTATGCCATATTTTCTTCGTCTTCTTCCTCTTCTACTTCTTCTTCTCAGTCATGAGCAGGGTAATTTTGCCTCATGAAATTGCGGACCCCACCACGCTTGTTTGCCAAAAACCCCTAGCTCCCGATAAAAACTGTGTAGGATCATCCATGGGTGATATTGCCGTCATACAAGGGCGGCCACTGATGTAATAACATTATACACACCTTGTTGGGTCCGCTACTTCCCCGTGTGCATGCTCTGCATGCACATGCGGGCATTTTTTTTTTTTTCTTCCTTTTTTTTTTTTTCTTCTCTTCTTTTTTCCTTTTTTTTTTCTTTGCTGCGGGCTAATACAATTTAGTTCCAGTCCACGGCGCCCGGGTTGTTTTTATTTCGGGAGAGTAGGAGGTCTGGATACACCAGTTCTTGGATGCTACAGTCGCTGTGACTGTCATATTTGCGGCGACGGCAGCGAGCCACATTTTGTCCTTATTTCTTCGTTTCTTTTTCCCTTGGACCATGGACTCGGACCGGCCACCGTTGGACTTGCAGCAGGCCATCTTAAGAGCTCGCTTCAAGGCTCAACTGTAAGCTGTCATTTATAATTTATGATTCTCCGATTTTATTTTTATGATATTGTTTAATTTTGTGTTTACAGATTTTGTCTGGCAATTTGAAAATATTTCTGTTTGTCTTTACGTGGAATTTTTTGTTCAAGAAAAAAATACATCATTTTAGGAGTCGTCTTCCTTGTGAAATCTGTATAAGATGACCTCTGCCTTTGTAAATTGTGGTGACAAAATGTAATCAAGATAAGAAAATATGATATGAGTCTTGCTTAATTTATGTACCAGTATTTTAAAAACAAAATTATGCATAGTTGACTAAGAAGCAAATCTTTCTTTACTGTATTACTTCTGAATATAATTCATCTCATACCCTCCAGTATGTGTGCTTGTATCCGACTTGATCTTTTCTACAATTTGTTTTCAGTCTTTGGGTTTTTGTTTTTTGGAAATCTTTTCTTGGTTACATTTGGTAGGATTTTTTCCTTTTTCAATTTTTAATCTGTCTTTTTGGGGGGTTTGTAGTGTTTTTATCAATTTGGTTAAATAATCTTTTGCCAAGTAGGCACTTCATGTCAAGTATTTTGCTTGAGGGAAACCCAAGCATTTTATTTTTTTATCAGCAACGATGTTGTTTCGGACACCTATTTCACGTGGGAAATTCACGTGCAAAGGTTATTGCATATATAGTGACTCCTATGGGTATTTTTATTTTTTGTATGTTTTCAATTTTCAATTCAGTGAAAGCCAATTTTAATTTTCCATGCCCCAATTTCCAATCCCAGCTTGAAACCCGGCACTCAGGCCCATGAATGACAAATGTGGATATAGTAGAGATGCTTCACAGCTACCTTTTTATTAGTAGGAAGGCCTATAACCCGTCGATCCTCGACACTTAGTGAATTAGAGCCCTCATGTGGTCAACGGCTTTCCACTTCGGCATGTTTTTCCTTTTTCTTCTATTTTTTTCTTCACTACAGTCATCAAGTATGGGCCACCTTTACTTTAACAGCTGAGCGTACTATGTGCGTGTAAATGATTTCACCAAAGATTTGGGATGAAAATAAATTTGCATCATAAATTGATCATTTGCCTGTAATGGTCACTTATGGACAGGGGCCAATTTCATAGCATGAAAAGTCAAACAGGATTGCCAACTAAATTTTCATATGATGTTTACTGCTTTTGCCTTGTATTAGGTCTTTGTTTGCTGAACATTCATTTTGGCTGGCATATTGGTTTAATTTACCAAGTTTTTTGGTGCTTAAAGGAAGTATCATACTTTGGTTTTTGTCAAAGAAGTACAGATTCATGGGCAAAAATATCAAGGAAGATACAGTTACAGTCATCTGTGAAAATTTCAGTCCCATACGATGCCCACTTTTTGAGAAAATCGTGAAAAATTGCAACAGTATTTCTGAAGTATTTCTCTTTTATTTTTGATCTTTTAAAGATCAAAAAGATTTGTGGTCGTTGTTTTACTAATTTCTGGATAAATACACCATTTCAGGCGGAAATATTTTACGGTATGTTTCTACCAGCACCATCTTCATACCCTGTAAGTTATACGTAAATCTGTGAACATTTCAGCTTTGGTGTCTTACCAAAGTATGATACAACCTTTAAGGACATAGCTCCATGTTGCAACCCACCGCCTGTGTAATAATGTGCACGTGCCATTTATTACCTTAGCACTGTCTTGAGACAGATATTTGAGTGTTATAATCTGTGCACACTTTATAAACCTATACTGTACAGTAACCTCCTTGATGTTATGGCAATAGGGGGAAAGGTCTAGGCTTGGGCAGTATGGTCAGTACCACGCACTCTACACAAGTGGCTCAGCATGATCTGATGAGAAATTTTAAGTTTACGTCCCTGGTTTGGAAATTACGCATTCCAGAATATCAGAGGCACTGTTTCACGCACTGAGAACTATCATGCAAACAGGAGTAACGTGACGCGTGATTGGAATGCGGCAGAAAACCCAGGGGACGGGAAGATGGACATATGTAACCCCGGCCGCCATGTTGTCCATTTTACCTGCTGACCAGGAATTGACGAGATGAGGTCACTCACACCGTCAGAAACCGGCGGGAGGCGAAAGAGAAGAATGGGGCAGAATTTGAAACAGCCGGCTCAATTGTCAAGCACCCGCATCGTTGCATTGAGCTTGATTTCATCATCATTTCTTGCGGTCTTACCGAATTGCTCGCTCAGCAGAAAAGAAGACCAGAAATCAATGGGTCGTGTTTCTAATTTTATTTTTTTCTTCCTTCAAGTCTTTTGTGTTCTGACATCCCAAACATCCCGGGAAATGTTGATTTTGAAAATGCCAGTGGATGGTGATCTTTTGTACTCATTGTGTGATTGCTTTGTATCTCTGCGGAAGATCGAAGCAATTGTCTCCAATTTTTTAACGGAAGAAATTTGCGGTTTTCATTGAGGGCCGGCGTTCTGATCTCAATACGGGGAAAAAAAACATTATAGCCAATGTTAAATCAACATTAGATACCTGCTGCCATGGTAATGCAGATGCTTTGGTGAGCCTGGACAGAATGAATTAAAAAGTGAACGTTTTAAAGAAATATGAAACGGGCGGGAGTCTCTTTTTTTTCTGAGATTCATCGGAACAGATTTTCTTTATGTCAGAAAATGTCGGAGAGCACAACTAGCTGAAAGGCCTGTCCAGTTTATGGCGTGTTCTTTCTTCCTTCCCTTCTTGCGTTCATTTGTTTGTTTTATTTTGTTGTTCCTTTGTCATTGTTCGTTTATTTTGTGTTGGACCACTGTGTGTATCTGTTCCTTTGTTAATTTCTTCATTTGTTTTGGTGTTCGTTTGTTTGTGCTTTCATTCATTCATTCATTTGTTTGTCTGTTTGTTTGTTTGTTGGTTCATTTGTGTGTAGGATATATTGCCATGTTGGCTGGTATTGTCAATTTCTGGGAAATTTACTCCATGTCATGCATGTGGGCTTTATCAACTTCTGGTGACTGAGCCTAGCATTTTCTGTATGGCAAATTTGCAATACATGTACATTCACTCCAAAAAATGCAACTGCTTGGATTACTGATACCAAATAGTGCTGATGTGGTCTCATGACCGTGCAGTTTTAGTGGAAAAAATGGCAAGGTGGGTTGCTAGCTTTTTAAGGGCTAGGGGTAGAGCTGAAACAGAATGACCATATATTTTCTTGAAGGGCATATACAACATTGGTAACAAACCAAAACAGAATTGTTCACAGATTTATGTATAACTTACAGGGTATAAAGACGGCAATTAATGGTACATATATACTGTACAAATGTTTCTGCCGGAAATGCTGTATTTATCCAGAAAAGAGTAAAACCAAACACCAAAACATTTTTGATCTTGAAAAGATAAAAGATGAGATGTACAGCTATTCCCACACAACTGTTTTTTAGCCATTTTCTACTGTTTCCAATGATCAAATAAATGAGCTGAACATTTCACAGGTTTGCTTTTATTCCATAAAAAATCAAATTATGAGCATGCTCCTGCAGCTGTTTTGTCACCTGCACCAATGTTGTACAATATGCCATTTAAAATGATAAAACATGAAACATTGTTCAACATGGATGTTGGAATTGTGCATAGTACTGTACAAATGGCCAATGCTCCATCATAGACCTTAACACAGATTGCCAGCTTATGGGATTTTGTGTACAAGCATGACAAGATTTGAGCATAAACTGTCCCAAGATTCATTTCTCATAATACACTTCACTTCATACTGGCCTGTCTGCCAAATGGTCCATTATAATCATGGTTGACACGAACTTCCTATTACAAATAATAATCCTACATCATGGTATTGGATGAGTTACAAGTCTGTAGGGCCCAATTTCATGGAATCTGTTACCGTTACCAAAAATTATTCGCTTATGGTATCAGACTTTCAGTTTTGGTTACGGTTAGCGTATTTATCGGGAGAGTTTTCTTTTTTGGTAACAGTAAGCAATGAATTTCTGCAGAATGCATACGACAGGGTGTTAGCAGAAAATAATTACAGTTACCCTAGAAATTCTTCACTAACCGAAAGTCTTGGTTACGTATTTCATGAAATAGATTGCTCGCATTGCAGTGCCTATTAGCACAAAAATAGGCCGTAACGGATTCCATGAAATTGGGCCCAGGCTTGAAAGTATTTTAAATACGTGGTTTCTAACAATATGCCATCATTGTTCAAGACAACCGACGGGAAAATCTTAGATTCTATTGCCACGGTTACCAAATATTTCTCCTTGCATCATGGAGGAAATAAGATTAGTTTCTTTCCTCCAGGATCTTATCCCAGCAGTCTTAAAAATGGTGGGAAATCTTCAAAGCTTATGGTGCGGGCACATTTCTTCGCCTATCTTCCTTTCGTACCACGAAACCTCTTCCATACCCAACCCACCTTCTACCTCCCCCCATGACCTTCCACCATTTTAAAGAACTACATACTATGCCTGTTGAAGTTTTTTTTAGCTCGATCACACTAAGCTTTTTAAACTTCTAAGAGAGCAGTCCGGTTTTTCGTTTTTCTGAGCTTTCAAGGAGGTAGAAATAGAAAACCAAGATGACTCTGATGTGTCTGTCATTTTGTTGGCATTGTGGTATCAAAGACCATTTGGGTCCGCTCTCCTGATTTGTGTAACCAGCTACATGTATGATTTTGCCTTTCCCTCCACACACATGTAGCTGCGTTTCTATCTTCAACCAAAAATTAAATGAGAAAATCTGTTCATCATTGAAAATTCTAGTTGCTTGCAGCCTTCTGTTTTTCTCCCCTCGCCCACTCAAATGTTTATTCTGTCCTTCCTGAACTTTGGACTAAGAATCAATTTCTCAGTGTGTGGATACCGTATGGTCGAGTATAATGTTACTTTCTTGAGTTTCTAGTATTATGTGCATAAGTACCATCAGTTGTGCCAAAAACTGATTTGGATTGTGTGCACTTTGATATAAAACAAATCTAGTCAGACGATTTGAATAATTTTTTTCTGTCAATTTAATATCAGCACCCAAATAGCGCTGCGCACTTGTGCTAAAAATAGCACCGAACCTCAGACAAACATTGCAACGTGGCCATGCAAACCTCTGTATGTGTGCGCGTACATGCATGGTGTGACGTCATTTTTAATTAACCCTATTATCATCTTGATAATTCTGTACAATACTCTCACGCAGGGTGTTACTGTATTTTGAAGAATGTGGGGGAGAGTGGTCTGGGCACCGTAGTGTTTTGATACATAATGCTAGACCAACTTGGCCCAAGTCCAAGGAATGTGTCATAGTGATACTACAGAATAATCCTAAAATGGATGATGTTTCTCTCTTAGAATTGGCTGTGTATATTCTGTGTCAGACATCTCCTTGAAAATGCAGATGTTGAGTAATTCGAATCTAATAAATTTTGCAAAAATCACGTCGCACCAAAATCTACCTCCCTCCAAGAAAAAAACAACAACACAGTGCCCCGTTGATAATGCTTTAGCAATTGAAATGTTAATCATGCGTTGATTATTTGATTATCATCAGTGCTAGTGAATCACTGAGCTGTCGCAGACTGTCGTGTATAGCCTTGTTCAGTCCATTGGCGCTGTGATAGAATCATCATTTATTGCCTGTATTAAGTTCAGTGCAGGGCGCCAGTTATCAGTGTCACTTACTCTTAGGCCATGCCACACTTACTGTACATTACGGACTTGCGTGTAATTCGTAGTGCTGAGGTCGAAGCACTTTCGAAATGCATTATTTTTATTTTTTTATAAACATGTATTAACTCTTATTCTATGGTGCGGATCTATCACTGTTCAGGCCCTCAAGCTATAATTGTGAATAACTTGCAAATTTTATTTCATTTTCTGGATTAACCCTAAAAGTAGCTTCATACTTTGGTTTTTGTCAAAGAAATTCAGATTCATCACATGGGTATAAATACCAAGGAACATGAAGGAGGATACAGTAACAATCATCTGTGAAATTCAGTCCATTCCCATTCCCAAGGCATGTAAGGTGCCCACTTTTTTTGAGGAAACTGTGAAAAATGTTCATGGTGTTCTCTCTAATCTATGTCTCACCACAAGATCAAAAATGTTTCTGGTCTTTGGTTTTACTTTTTTCTGGATAAGTACAGCCTTTTGGGCAGAAAAATGTTCTAACATCACCATCTGTATACGCTGTATTAAGTTATAGGGAAATCTGCGAAGATTTCTGTTTTGGTTTGCTTCCAAAGCATGGTACATGTAGTACCTTTAAAGTTTCATATCATTAGTCATATTTTTTTAAAGAGCATCCATTCCAATCATTTCCTTTTTTAACACATTATCATAATCACTTGTTAAGGATGGATAGGGGAATGGGTGTCCTTATTTTTAATTTATTCTGAATTTACAGAAATTGTCTGCCACCTTCTCTTTGTGTGTGTGTGTGTGCTGGATGAAGGACTGTAGTCCCTTTATTATGTTCCCCTCTCTTGCTGGATCTGTCAGTATATACTGGGTTCTTTCTTTATTTACAGGGCTCGAAATATCCACTAGACCGTGGACCGAGTCTAGTGATTTCAGTGTCGGTCTAGTAAAGTGTGTACCGCACTAGTCCGGCTGTCTAGTGATTTTCTCTCCTTGCACAAATAAAATGGTTGATGATTATTGACACAATATTGCATACAATTTTGGTTTTCCTGTGAACATTAATGTCACAGGTCTGGTGAAAAAAGTTCTGGTCTAGTAAAATGCTTCAGTTACTAGACCTGCTGTCCAGTGCTTTTTTTAACGAAATTCGAGCCCTGATTTAGAAGGAAACGTCTGTACACATACACTACAAAGTCATCACTTGGCTCCATGTACAAAATATTGTGCAGGAATTTGTTTGGAGTGTGAAATGGCTGTACAGTGCTTCTTAAAATTGACCGCAGGAACATTACATAAAATCTCCTTGTCGTACAGGCTGAATTGCTTGAGGATGCTGCAGCATGGCAATTGTCTCGTCGCCGTCGTAGCCCGGATCTACATGCAAGGCTTGAACTTCGTGGAGGACTCGGAAGCCGAGGCAATTGCCTTCCTGCTGGAGGCCGATCCCCTGGTGATCCTTCAAATGTTCCGGTCCACCTTCCGTCCTCCTCTCCTATACAGCTTGCCCTTTTTAAAAACCAACAGCAAATTGCCTTGTCCATATCAGTGAAAAAAAAGTACAAGCCCAATCCTCATTTTGTGTTTCAATTTCAAGAAAAAACCAAAGCTAGATCAGGCTAAAGTCACATTTTTGTTGTTTTTAACATTTAAGGTAATTTGAATCGGTGCACCTAATGTTTTGAAAAATCAAAACACTGAGCACATGAACATGTATAATGGCAGTCTGCGGATGTTATTGTAGCACCAGACTTCTTTACATTTGTCTTTGTGTGATGTGTGGGCAGCAGCTAGACTACATCCATTAGTGTATAGCTATAGCTAGTGCCCGGGAGAGCTGCTGATGTAAGGCATCGGTGTTTACCATACCCGTCTTATGAATATTCTCCATGCCTGCCCCCTCGTCCCTTCCACCTATCCAGCCGCAGATCAGAATCAGGGCAACCCTAATCCATGCCATTTGGGTATTGTCACAGCTGAAGACATACCTTGCTGTAATCGTTGCGGATTTTGTTGCACGACGACTGAAGCCAGACAGGAAGAAAACAAGCATGACTTTTTACTGTCTATTATGACAAAAAATGAAACAATACAATATAAAACAATATTTATATAATATTGACTGGTGTTAATTTCGGGAGATACCACATATATTTCCCAAACTAGTCTCATATTGCCCCGAGTCGAAGACGAGGGCTATATGGGTCTTGTCATTCAGGGAAATATATGTGGTATCTCCCGAAAGTAACGCCAGTCAATATTATTATTATTACCTGTTCAACACTTTCTGGTGCATAGGAATAGGAACACGAAACGCAAACCAAGTTGAACCATAGATATCGGACTGAAAAAAAAACAAAAATAAAATAATTTTTCTTCCGCTATCTATGGTTTCAACCCGTTCAACGCGTAACATGCGTTGAAGTTACGCGTTCAACGCGCTGAGGTGAATATGGATATTATGGACCGCTAATTATTATACATAGGCGCAATATGAAAATTACTCTTTTCGCGGAGAAGGGGTGTATGAATATTATGGTCACTCGTCTTTCAGCTGAGCCCTGACAGACAAAATACGCGTTTATATCTTGTCTCCAAAATGCCTCATTCAGGTAATAATGGCATTTATATAGCGCTCACAGTATCACAGCGCTTTAATACATCAAAAACATAAATATTATGTAAAGAACATTAATAACGATAATAGATATATATTTATAGATATAAGAATAAACTAGAGTTTATGCCTGTTGAGAAAGAATTATGTCACTAAGAACAACCTTCCATAACATTGCCTCTTGGTGAAAGAATCATGATCCTAGCTCTTACCACTTTTAAATGAGGAGCTACTTCCTGTTTGACCGGAAAGTAGAGGGTGATTTTCATGCATTCTCATGTAGGGAACCGACAGCAAAAATATAATGAAAAAACATAAACAATGAAGAGGCAAACTTGACCTACAGAAATGGTTTGGTAAAAAAATTACACCACCAGTTGAGTGAAAGGAACAAATTGGCAAAATAAAACCCATTGAGGAGGAAAAGGTCTGTCAGAAAACATATTAAAACAAACTTTTTGTGCACAAATCAATTGGGTTACTGCTCTCAGTTACCTAAATGACATCACAGTTTTGCTCATGAATATGGAAATGCTAATTAGCATACAAAAAAAAAACCTTTTTTAACCCTGAATCAGTGTGAGGAAGTGGGTAAAATCACAGTCCCCACGTACAGTTTTGTTATTGGCACAAGTTCAAGCCATAATATTCCCATTGCAGAGACCCTTTAAGTTGTCCAACAAGAGCTATTTTTAGTTCATCAGTTCCGCCTCCAAATTCATGTTGTAATTAGTTGTATTTCGTCTGCAGTCGATTAAAGATAGAGAGCGTGGTGATGATGATTACTATTGATTGAATCTGTCCGTAGCGTCCTGGGAACATGCATGTAGGCTCAGCGGTGATTATACGGATCTTATTAAATTATGAAGTCATGCAAAGAGAATTGAATCTTTTGCTTGGACAGACCGCCCGAAGGTTTCAACATGAGCCATTAGCAGCATGGCAAGCCGATCGGTTTGGCAAGGCAGTCCGCGATGTGACCGGCTGGACGTATCTTGAGCGGCTTACAAGGTTACGCATATTATGAGTGGCCATTGGGAATGCCAAAGCCATTAATATCATGACAGGCTATTTAGAGCGGCTTATACTGTAAACGCCCATCCAATCACCAAGCCATTAAGCCATTTGATGGGTTAAGCCTGATACTGTTCAACAGTAAGCCTTACTGAATGGCTCGATGATTGAACCACTCACTATTTAAATGTATATGTCCCATGGCAAGTTTGTTGAAGTGGCTCATTTTGGCCGTAAGCCATGGCAGAGCAAATAGAGTGGCTTGATGAAGCCGTAAATCGTATGGCGTCTAGTTTTCTTTATAGTGACAGTGAGCTATAATGTCAATGATTGGGTTAACAAGCCAATACATTAAGCCACTCAATCAGGCTTGCTGCAGGGTACCTGGCAATTTGACTAGTATGGCTTACTGTTATACTCACTTCCCCATACATTTTTATGGCTCATTCTAATGGGGAGCCTGACAAGCTGCATTACATGTTGCCATTTACCCATTGTGGCTCAATAATCTATACATCCTACAAGCAACCAACTTTTGGTCCCAATAAGCTGTAACTCTTTCCTTCTTGCTTCCAAACTCTGCAAACCACGGAGGGAGAAAATGTCTGTAAACTGAACATAAAGCCTTTTCACACTGGAAGCTTTCAACTCGGGGCAAACTTATTCTCGCCCTGGGTTATAATTTGATTGTTCAACCCTGCGTTCCAACCCACCTTCAACCCGGGGCGAACTCAACCCGATTCAATTCACACTGCACTTTTCAACCCGGGGTGAAAAATCTCAACCCTGGTCCGTAGCAGCAATCTCGGGGTTGGCGCGGGGTTGAAAATTTTCCAGTGTGAATTGCCGCCGATTTCAACCCCGCATCAACCCCGAGATTTGTCCAGTGTGAAAAGGCCTATACTGACCTAAACCAATCCATCATATTCTTCTAAGCATCAAGTTGCAATGCTACATGGGATTACTATAAACTATCGGAGCCAGTATGTATACATGTATGCCTACATTGAGTTTTCATTGAAATACGGTCAGTCACTCGAAAATCAAAAGCCCGTGCCACTGGGAATCTTAAAAGAAAAACCACAAACAAATTTGTCAAACACTTATATGGTGTCATTTTTTGGCTGAATATTTCCCCAGCAATTGCGCTCTTGAGCCAGCGATGAAGTGTGAACCTATTCCATTATTTTTCTTCTACTTGTGTTTTTTTTGTGCGTGTGTGTTGGTTGGTGCAGCCAGATAAAAACTGATGGAGTTGATTAGAATTCGGCTGACGGCAGCCCTTGAGCAAATAAACTCTGAGAAAAGGGGCAACGGTCAGAAATGAAATATGAGCTTGCTGAATATTTAAGAGTGCCAATAGCAGATCGAGATCGAAAGAGAGTAATTTCTGCATTAAGACTATGTTTTGTTTGTTCGGGTGATGGCCGGGCTCTTGCGCGACTCAAACGGAATGCCGACCGAAATTTATTTTCACTGCGCAATGTTTGAGCATTCCACGGGCCACATCGTGCACCCTCCCTCCCATTCCTCTGCCTCGACTACTATACCCCCACCCCTCCAAACGACTTTAATTGATCGTAACCCTAGCCTGGGAGAGGCCATGCCCTTGATGAGGGTCCGTGGGCCGGTATATATCAGTGGATTTTACTCTGGATTTGCAAATCATCCTTGATTTGCAAGCCTATAGCCCCGGCCCTTAGGCCGGGAGGAAGTGAATCCACGACATTTGGTTCAGGCCGGTTCATCCTGACTCATCTAGGATTTCGCTGCGACTATACAGCCGGACTATTTTCTATTTTGTTTTTTGGTTGTGTTTTGGGGATTTTTTTTTTTTTTTTTTTTCCCATTCTGTCTCCCCACGAGTCTTGTTTTATTTGATCGCTCTCCTCGGTACTGTACATGTACGACGGGAGGGTGTATATGCGTATGCCCTCGTCAGAACCGCTGGCGCATCACAAGGAATGGCGACCTGCCTTTCCACGCTGACGGAAGAGCCTGAGCAACTGCGGGACTCTCTTCCCGAGATGTCGATGATGAAAGCCAAGCCGCGTCCCCGTCTACCCCGGATGGTGCCGCCCTTGTCCCGACGCCACTCCATGGCCAGTTTCTATGACTCTGGAAGGAGACGGTATGTTTAACTAAATAAGCAAACCATTTATAAAACCCTCAAAACCAAAAAATGGAATTCTTGCGGGGAAGCATATTGTCCAAGAAATAACCAAATTATATATTCATTGCAGTTGTATAGGATGGTGAGCACTGACCAGCATGTGTAGTGTTGTCTGTTTGTCTGCTGGGCTGATTCTATCTCTGATTACCTGAATTTAAGCTGAGCAATTATCATGCTGGCTTTTCCAATCAGTGGATTTAAAGGATTTATGTCACCCAAAAGTTTAAAGTACAGGGATTTTGAAAGCTTTAGATTATACAGCTGTTCGCTTTCAAGTCAATATCCTCATTTAATTGAGGCTCTTCGCGGACCATATTCTCTCCCTCATGTCATCAAATTGAACATTTAATGTATTACACACCGGTGAACCGTTTCACAAAGTACGCAATTAGACTTTCAAATCTACCATTTCTACATGTTATGTTGAATATTACTGATTTCAAAGAAACATGTATGAATTGACGGTTACAAAGTGATCTTCTGGTTTAATAACCATTATATTTTGAATGTGAAATGTGTGTGGTTTTCCAACCTCAGGGGAACTGACATTTTCATCCCTCTTCAATCTCCCTTTAATAGGTTAAATGACATGAGTAAGAGCGCTTTATTAACATGTACATTTTAAACAAGAACTTCCTGCGTAAACAGTGAAAGCTTATAGACTTTATGCAGTCTTTTGGCAAGAAACTTTGGTCAAGGTCATATCGAAGTTGTCAGCCTACTTTCTTTAACATGTATAGTTGTATACTAATGTAAAAGTTGAGATTTTTGTGACTATTGCCCGTATTGTCTAATGCTTTGAAGTGTAGCGCTGAAATGAGATGGATACATATACTTTTCTTTGGACAGGGATAGCAATGTTAATGATAATGTTGTCCTCCAATGTAGGTTGTAACCTAACAGGAATATTAGGAGATAAGCTGACCAATTGTTGCCCAATGTGGTACGTATAGTTGTACAAGAGAACCTTCGTGCATTGGGGTCATCTTATATGGCCATCTTAGATGCAATGCAATGATGGCAAGACCAACAAATTTGCACAATTTACTTGCAGCATGGAGGATGTAACATTGAAGGCCGGTTCATGCATATTCGCTGCGTATTCATTGCGTACACAGCGCGGTGGTCTATTTCCAAGTATCGGTCCTGCGGGTAAGAATGCACACTGCGCATATACTGAAAGCACACGTATTTGAAAATGAACAAAAGTACGCACCAATTTGATCTGTATTTGGACAAATTGAAATATTTCAATATTCGCCAAATGCGTACATGCAGCAGAGACTGCATGAACATCAAATGCAACATTTGCAACATTTGTGCATATACAAACACAACAATATGGACAAGCCTTATGCCGTAATTATGCTCATGTATCCTAGGGTGCCCTACTCAAACATTCTAATGCATGTACCGGTAACCCCCATCCCATGCCATCCCCCTGGTAACATCACTGCATAACCCAACCTATATCATTATTAAAGGAAATTCTTCAGTTGTTGTTGTTGTCTGTTGTTTTGTTGTGGTTTATTGGTTGTTGTTGCTGTTGTTGTCTGTTGTTTTGTTTTGTTTTGTTGTTTTGTTGTTTTGTTTTGTTGTTGTTATCTTTGTTTTGTTTTTTTCTAGAGCAGGCTAGAAGGAAGCCATCTGGATCAAAATTCTCCATGAATTGGAGGCTATATAGGGCAAACTGAAAATTAATTTGATTGCAAGCTAATTGCAGGCGTGCTTTAATTTGCTCCATGATGTGTAAAGCAAATTGAAATAAACGTCCACTATAATCACAGCGTACAAGGCCGATTTCCAGAAGCTGGTTTATAATGCAAAGCATTGTAGATTTTCTGTACGGCTGTGTGTTTTTTGTTTTCCCCCATTGGTACTGCTGCTTTGTAGGAACGGGGATCGCATCCTCTGGTTGTAATGCTATTCCTTGCTCAGTGTCGCCGCACGCCGTCTCCTCAGAAGAAAACCGAATCGGAAAAATCAATCTCGTAGCAGACGACGGCCGTGCAGTGGAGACTACGTGTGATCGCATACCAATTATCGTTCAGAAAGGGGGCTGTAAACAGTAAACAAGCCCTCCTTTTTTTTTCAGAGAGTCCTCTCTCTGGGCACATATGTTTCTGGATGTCACAGTGACAAATTATCTGTAATGAATCTGGGGGGTTGGTGTATGTTGTGTCGGTTTATAGGACCCATCTCCCTCTAGAGAATTGCCAGTCTGGGAAACAATTACCCGGTCCATTGACTTTGGGCAGTATTGATGAGAACATGGAAACTCTGATGATGAGTTGCAGTGTCCAATATTGAGTTATGTGTCCGATGTTGAGATTTGTTTACCGATGACAATTCATTTAACATTTGTCTGAAATTTCCCTGTAACTTTTTTCCTTAGCACCCTGGCTCTCCAAACCATGTGTATCTGTAACTAGTTGAAATTAGGCCTCATACTTTATGCATCAGCCTACATTTTGCATTCCGCAGTTCAATTTTCTTTCTGCTTTTTCAGGTGCATCAACAATTCTTTCGATTTCCATCTCCTATAATTTCTTTCTGCCACACTGGACTGCAAATGTAGGACCTTTTTGGGGTCAAGGTCATGCATACAATGATGATGCATTTGATGATGCTTGAACATGTGTCTTGTCCTTGGGCTTAAAGGTAGTATCATACTTTGGTAAGAAACCAAAACAGAAATGTTCACAGATTTACCTATAATTTGATATGAAGATGGTGGTGGTAGAAACATACCGTTAAAATGTTTTCTGCCTGAAATGGTGTATTTATTCAGAAATTAGTACAACAACGACCGAAAATCTTTTTTATCTTTTAAAAGATCAAAAATAAAAGATAAAGACTTAGGAAATACTGTGGATGTTTTTCACTGTTTTCTCAAAAAGTGGGCACCGTATGGGACTGAATTTTTCACAGATGACTGTGACTCGATCATCCTTGATATTTTTGCCCATGAATCTGTATTTCTTTGAT
Organism: Astropecten irregularis; assembly: GCA_963971285.1. Classification (NCBI taxonomy): domain Eukaryota; kingdom Metazoa; phylum Echinodermata; class Asteroidea; order Paxillosida; family Astropectinidae; genus Astropecten; species Astropecten irregularis. The sequence continues at coordinate 10,293,544 of OZ020253.1, forward strand.
AAAAACCCAAAGTATGATATTACCTTTAATGTGAAGCACAAGTGTGTGGCCACATCTTTGTGCTGCTGCATATATACTTTTAGCGTTTTCTGGCTACCACCGTTCATCGGTAACACAGTCCATCGTTTTTCATGTTGTCTTGCAAAAGTCAATGCCAATTTCTCTGAGATTTTCCAGGACCCATTCCAGTTAAAATGTCAGGACTCACCATGCATGCCCCACAAGCTCAGTGTTTACCGATAGTTATTATACAGGTCGGACCAAGATGGACATTGCCGTTGTTTAATATATTGCCCCGCTCCACATGGGTCGTTTTGGTTTATAGCAATTTAAAAATCCAAGAAGCTTATGTACACAGAGGCTGACAGCAGTCATGGCCATGTTTGTCCTGGTTTGTTTACCACTGTGCTAGGTGACTCTTTAATCTACAAATATGAAGTAAAAGCACTCCTCCGTGAAATCGTGAATTAAAGGTAGTACCATACTTTGGTAAGAAACCAAAACAGAAATGTTCACAGATTTTTTATGTATGACTTACAGGGTTTGAAGACGGTGGTGGTAGAAACACACCTTAAACATTTTTCCGCCTGAAATTGTGTATTTATCCCGAAATTAGTAAAACAATGACTGAAAATCTTTATGATCTTTCAAAAGATCAAAAATAAAAGAGAAAAGACTTAAGAAATACTGTGGCCGTTTTTCACTTCTAAAAAAAAAATGGCCACCGTATGGGACTGAAAATATCACAGATGACTGTGACTCGATCATCCTTGATATTTTTGCCCATGAATCTGTATTTCTTTGACAAAAAACAAAGCATGATACTACCTTTAAGTACTAAACAAGCTCAAACTAGCACAAACCACTCTTCTTATCCCAGAAGGATGCTAAAATTTCTAGACTATCCACACGAAGCTCAGATGTAAAATCCTGAACTGTTTGGGAGTGATGAGACCTTCTGCTGAAAGACAGGGGCATAGCCCTATATGGGTTTTAGATATGGGTGAGAATATGCAGCGTTTAATTCCGACCAGGTATTTTATTTTTGGCCCGGGGGGGGCTGATGGGTCCTTTGCCTGAGGCAATCTCGCCCCTGTTACAGAGCAAGGGTGAGAATTTTCTTTTTCCAGCCCGGAGCAGAAACCCATCTCAGGGGTTTTGCTTAGCTGTGAAAACGTCCGCATGTGATATGTGAAACATTCGTTCCCAAGATCTCCCGGGGGGTAGGTTTTTGTGAAACAAGTGTGAAACGATAGGAGGTTGAACTTCGAAACAAGTGTGAAACGATAGGAGGTTGAACTTCCATGGAATTGCCCGAGCAATCCTCCTGGGCCACCTTGGGTCCCGCCCCTGATTGAGTTATACTCCCGGAGTTCAGTGCTCTATAGTCAGAAAAGGCTTTTCACTTTTACGAATTTAACAACTTCCAAAATGAAGTCAAGTTGAAGATCCATGGCTTCCTACAATGGGATTTAATGGGATTATTAGGGATCAGGGAATCAGGCTTACCTGAATATAATCCAGGGATACATTTTTTGGAGCATTGAGATTGAACTTAGAATGTCAAAACAAGTAAAACAAAACTGCTGCAAACTGCTCATCAGCCAAAATGACTTGAAATATAACAAATGCTTAGAGTTAGGAGGGCCTGACTGACTCGTATTGATCCTAAAGCAGGATCTTTCTCAAAGGCTAAATCCTTAAAATGTGTATTAATCGCAATTGCTAAGCGAAGTATGATGTCACAATACAAATCACCTTGTTGATATTGACAAGCAGACTTAATCTCATTGTTTTGTGAAATCCATCCCAGTTTAACCTCATTCACACTGGATTATCTTTGAACAAAACATTCAGTAATCTCACAAGTTGTTTGTTTCTTTAACTAATTAGCGATGAAGATCCGACACTCGAAAATTCATTTCTAGTGTAAGTTGTCCTACACTTGTGTCTAGTAGGATTTAATACCATGTATATAAAGACTTTTGTGCTTACTTCTACATGTATGAAAATACGTAAATGTAATTCATCCATGCATATCACACATGTAGGCTACATCAGTCAAAGATTTGTACATGTAGGGCATGTTTGTTTCTAGTGTAAGTTGTCCTACACTTGTGTCTAGTAGGATTTAATACCATGTATATAAAGACTTTTGTGCTTACTTCTACATGTATGAAAATACGTAAATGTAATTCATCCATGCATATCACACATGTAGGCTACATCAGTCAAAGATTTGTACATGTAGGGCATGTTTGTTTAACGCACAGGATCTCAGATCTGCGGATCCACGTCCCATGCAGGATACGCTAAAATGGGATCCTGATCAGCAGGATCCCTGATCTTGTGAGAAACAAACAGGCCCATAGAACTTCAACATTTTGTCATGCAAGCAGTTGTTTTCGATGTCGTGTTACTTACTATCCCTTTCAATTAAAATGAAGTTCTTGTCAATGGGAAAATAAAATGCCCGTGCTTGAGTACGTTACCATTATGGCAGCACTTTAAACAGTCTTGGGGCCCCAAATTTCCCCTGACATTAGTCGGATTCAGGTTGCAAGGCAAGGGTTATTGAATGCAGAATAGAAGCCACCTTATCATCGCTCCGAGTACTATTATGCAGTTATCAAATATTAGAGTTTTACGCCCTACGTGTGAGTGTTATTTGATTTGGCTTGACTGTTTTAATCTCTTTGGCCGTGGTTGTATGCTCAGGCTGTTCCTGCACGTCCTTGCGAGTGCCCGGGTATTTTTGCCGATGCTCACAGCTGTTGGCTAGTTTAATATTGAGGAGTTTGTCAGGTGGCTGCCGGGAATAATCATATACATGTACATTGAGGAGTTGAATACACCGCCCTTGTTGCATGCCAAAGAAAGAATATTTCTGGAAAACTTATGGCCAACAAGTTCCTTGAATGGTTTTCATCAATTTCCATGGCACATATAACCAGCATTCTCCAAGTCAGGCAACCAGTCATGCACCCTCCAAAAGACAAACATTACTGTTCGGAACATCGAGATATCTATACACTCTTACAGAAGAGATTACATGTACATGGTGCCACCCATAGAGATAGATGGCGGGCTCGGCGAAATTTCTGTGACAATATGGGGATCGATCCGCCATTACTGAAATGGGCACTGCACCGGCGCTTTACTATCTTTGCTGTGTACGTACGGCGTAGGCCTTTGTACTGTAGTTTACGCAAGTGCTCCGTCAGCACAGCATTCCCTGGTACGCATGCATATACGTAATTCGTGCCCTTAATAGTAATGGCGGCACAGGCCCATGCGATCACAGGGCCACAGTACAGGGGAGTATTGTGCGTCCGCCCTCTAGTTTATTAGTATGTATCTCTATGGTGCCACCACAAACCTACCTTATGTTGTGTTCACAGAGCAGCCAGTACATTGAAGATATTTACCAGTTTTCCAAGACTATAGATGTGAAGATTTGATCTGTACTCAAGTCCGACAATTAATAGTAAGTTACAAAATCGACCCCAGGGCCCATTTCATGGAATTCGTTTCAGGTTATTTTTGTGCTTAAGGGCACTGCTCAATGCATAAAATCTATATTTCCTGGAATCCGTATGCAAGACTTTCGGGGCTTAATCTGTTAAATAGCGAAAAAATTCTAGGCTTATCTTGAATTTTTTTCTGCTAACACGCTGTCATGTGCAGTCTACAGAAAGTCCTTGATTAGCATATAAGGGAGAAAGACAAAAACTGATTAACTCTTGTGAAATATGCTCCACAGTAAGCTGAAAAATGTCTGCTATCATAAGCGAAGAACTTTTCCTTGCAGGAACGGATTCCATAAAGTTGTCATGTGCATTCTGCAGAAAGTCCTTGCTTAGCGTATAAGGGAGAAAGAAAACCCTCCTGTGAAATATGATATCAGTAAGCAAAAAAATGTCTGCTATCATAAGCAAAGAATTTGTGCTTATTGTAACAGATTCCAAGAAATTGGGCCCTGCAGAGGAGTATACCAAACTGTAAAGGATTTTGATTTTTAGTTATTTACATATGGAAAAGACAGACACACAAACAAAAGACAAGACACAGCTCCCATATTGTTGAAATTATCAGCCCTGCATTAAAATTTGGACTTTTATCGATATGGCGAGGGTAATTGCTCAACGGATTTTTTTTTTTCGTGGGCAGCAGAGTCCTCAAGTGCCTGGATGGAACCCGATCAACGTGGCATTCACCTTATCTCCATTTCAACCATTCCGTCCTACGCTTCTTCCCCGCTATCAGTATTACACAGTCCGAGCTCGCTGTGGAATAGAGTAGGGGTTGGCCCCTTCCTTTAATACTCCCACTCTTTAAAGGTATTTTACTTGATTGGTAAAGGTCATAGAACGGCACTCAAACTTTGTCTGACCCGTGTACATGAAATACTTAACCTGTAAAAATTGGACATCTGAGTCACAAGAAAATATTGAAAAACCGACTCAATTTTTCTCATAAAACATAAAGAATGGTTTTGATCTTACCCCGAGATCGAAACTGTTTTCAGTCTTTGTTTTATTAATGTCTGGATCAATACACTATTTCAGATAAAAATGTTCTATTAAACGTTATGTTTCTATCTTCACCATCTTTACACCTTGAAAGTTATACGTATTCTGTGAACATTTCTGTTTGGGTTTACATGTTGCCAATCCTGTAGTGTACCTTTAACTTGTTTTATTCTTTCCCTCTTTTTGTTTGTGTGGGTGGGGGTGTGTCGGGAGGGGGTAGTGGTGGGACGGGGGAGTTTGAACAAGCATCCCATGTATGCAATCATCTGTACCAGGGTAATTTGTTTTTCGCCTATCAAAGTACGCCGGTAATTACAACTTGCTTTATGGAGGAAAAACAACTCTGCACTTAAGGGCAATTCTTTATTTGCCTTTTACAAAATGCGCACACTTCATCTCATATTCGGTCGTCAGTTCGCAAAGTTTTTGTAGCGTAAAACCGCATGTATTATTCACTATTCACAATTCCAAGTGTTTCCAAACATCAATAAATATTTGTATGATTTAAGTGGGACTTAATATGTTAATTGTCGTGATAATCTGACAGCGTTTTCGAAATGCAGGAACTTCGCTTGCCTTAATTGTGCATTCCGGTTTTGTTTGAAGCAAATCCCAGGGCTGTTGTCGAAGGACGTAGTCTTCTTCGCATGTATTATTCTGTCGTAATTGAGTGGGAGAGGTAGGGCTGCCTTGTTTTTTTTTGCCACATTGATGTTCGTTTAATCACTTCTATGAGACAAATTATCAGTCATGGGCTGAGGCATACATTTACATATATTGAGTGATTTGAAATTCAGTATCCATCACAAGACAGATGCTTTTAAAGGTATAGCAAATTGTAGCTGGTAACATACCCAAACAGAAATGTTCACAGATTTACGTATAACTTTCAGGATATGAAGATGGTGCTGATAGAAATATACCGTTGAAATATTTCCGGCTGAAATCCAGAAGTCAGTAAAATGTTTTTGATCTTTTAAAAGATCAAAAATAAAAGATAAAAGACTTAAGAAATACTGTGGCTGTTTTTCACTGTTTTCTCAAAAAGTGGGCATCGAAATTTTCACAGATGACTGTGACTGTATCTTCCTTGATATTTTTGCTCACAAATCTGTACTTCTTTCGCAAAAACCAAAGTATGATACTACCTTTAAGTGTGAGTGCTGTTCTGTGACCTTTTCAATCATATATTTACCTTTAAAGAATAAATCATTTTTGGCCATAGTTGATTGATTGCAGTATTCTGAAATTGATCATGATTTGATCATTATTGTCAATCGCCACTGATATCATTCATGTTTCAGTTATAAATTTATAATCACAATCAATAGATGATTATAAACAATAATCATAGGTACATGTGAATTGATTTTAAATCATCCATCACAATTGATAAATGTCATTTTGGTTAATCAAAATCAGAATGAAATCAATATTCATCGATGCTCACCGAACGATTGTCTTTCTGTATCTCCCTTCATGAATTTCATCTGCCGATTCCCCATGAATACTGATTGCACACCTACATGAATGTGCTTTTAACTCTAATTAGATTGTGATTTAATAGGCACAAAATGGCCTTCTGCCTGTATAACCTTTATATTCTGTAAGTAAAAGAAAACGTAATTATTAAAAGTGGCCTGTTATTGCAACGGTGCATTGCAAATCATCGGAAATGTTTGTTTTTTTATTTCAGTGCAGTTTTTTTTTTAAAGGAAATGTCATAAATATTGCTATACTTGAAGTAGGTTCTTCCTAAGAATTATATAGGCCCCTATATAGAAGATATAGGCCTACAGAAACAGTTTTTGTACATGTTACATGTATTGTTACGTAATTAAAGGTAGTATCATACTTTGGTAAGAAACCAAAACAGAAATGTTCACAGATTTACGTAGAACTTACAGGGTATGAAGATGGTGGTGGTAGAAACATACCGTTAAAATTCTTCCGCCTGAAATGATGTATTTATCTAGAAATTAGTTAAACAACGACCAAAAATCTTTTGGATCTTTTAAAAGATTAGAAATAAAAGAGAAAAGACTTAAGAAATACTGTGGCGGTTTTTCACTGTTTTCTCAAAAAGTGGGCACCATATGGGACTGAAATTTTCACAGATGACTGTTGCTGTATCTGTCTTGATATTTTTGCCCATGAATCTGTATTTCTTTGATAAAAACCAAAGTATGACATTACCTTCAATTTCAATACATATACAGAAATGTTACAAATTGCTATAATTGAAAAGTGAGGCCTTGTATTCCATGTTGAAAAGGCAGTGCATTATTTGTGCTATTGAAGAATGAGATCGAGGCGCTGTGGCAAAAGCAGGGAACACTGATTGATGCAGCCATTGCAAACAAAAGTTGTTTTGAAATAGAGACTGAGGTAGTTGGTGGTTATAAGCAAGTGAGGGGAGTTAAGGATTGAGGGACATTAGGCATGGTAAACTAGAATGACTTTGGGAACAGTTGTAAAAGTCAAGATTTTAGGAAAATTGATTGTGTTACAATGACCACAATGTTGTGAACCCTTGTTACTTTAACCTAGCCTGCTGACACAGTTTCAGCACCAAATTCAAATAAAGCATTTGGAGTGGAAAATGGATACAGTTTTCAAGAGACTGTGTAAAAATTGCAAAGTAAATGTTCAGCACATAATGTGAATTTTGATACACTTTTGAAGAGAGGTGTAAAATTGCATTGCACCTAGATTCTGTACATAATATGAATTTTGAAGTGCTCATCACATACATGTGCATGTACATACATATGTACATATTGGAAAAGCAGAAGTCTGTGAATTGGACAGATAGATTTCATGTTAAAGCAGGCCTATACATGTTTCCTGTAATTTTTCAATATTCATGTCTACTCTAACATGTCTAAAGATAATGTGGAGAATTGGTTTATGGCCATCCTTTATAGCTACTGAAGTTTGAAACCCAGTTTTGAATAATTGTGCAATGACAATCATCATTGAAAATTATTACCTCCTCGAGGACTTCCAGCGATGATTGTTTTCCTGATGAAATCACATCTGAAATCTGACATTTTGAAGATCTATTTATATTTACACATTAATTAACAAAGTTTCATCGACAACTACTTTTTCACCACAAAATCTGAATAAAGTGATGATGATAATGATACACAAACACTTATATGGTGCCATTTATCTGTTTAAAAACATTCAAATGCTCCGTCTCCACCAGTATCATACTTTGGTTTTTATCAAAGAAATGCAGATTCATGGGCAAAACTATCAAGACAGATACAGTAACAGTCATCTGTGAAAATTTCAGTCCCATACGGTGCCCACTTTTTGAGAAAACAGTGAAAAACGGCCACAGTATTTGTAAGTCTTCTCTCTTTTATTTTTGATCTTTTAAAAGATCAAAAAGATTTCCGGTCATTTTTTGACTAGTTTCTGGATAAATACACCATTTTAGGCGGAAAGATTTTAACGGTATGTTTCTACCAGCACTATCTTTATACCCTGAAAGTTATACGTAAATCTCTGAACATTTCTGTTTTGGCTTCTTACCAAAATATGATACTACCTTTAATCACAAAATTGCTGAAATAGGTAGGTTTTGAAGCCTGATTTTGAACTTCAAGACACAATGATCAGTGCCTTAAATAAAAAAACAATGAATAATTTCTGAATGATTGTCTCTTGATATGAATTGAACTGAAATGATGAGGTTTTTATTATATAAATATAATTTTTTTAGGGGGAGGGTGTAGCTTTAAAATTATGAACGACCAATTCTAGTCTATTCTGAAACCACTGATTTGAAGGGCACTTCCAAACGTCTGCAGTTATAAACAAAAGTCCCTGATATATACCAACCAGGCTGGATGCAAACAAACCTTGATTTATTTTTGGACAGAAAAATATTCTGGTTATTGATTTGGTACTTTAAGGTTTATTGCGACGTCATTGCTGGAGCCGAATGCAAATAATCCGATAATATGGCTCCGAAGCATTGTAGGCACGCTCAGAAATATACGACATGAGCGGCTTCATTGCATTGTAGGGGAGTTACGTAAATAACGGCAGGAAGATTTCTGGAATATGCATATAATGAAAGCAACTGACGGAGGGAAAGAAACTTTAATACTGTTTGGGCCCGGCTGTTGAAAAGCCCGAACGAGCTCAGTCTATCAGGCCTGAAATTCTCCTTTTGCTAGCTCGGAACTTCAAAACAGCAGAACTGTTTAATATCAAATTAAGCCAGGCTATTAGAAGGCCTAGCCAGACAATACATTGTCTTCTACAAATATCAAGTCTGAAATGTGGCTATTGTTCAGCTTCAAATGGGTAGAGTATACAGCCCATGACCAAAGTTGCTTTCAATTATAGAAAAAGCAAAGGCAAGCCCAGGCCTGGTCTGGCTTTTCAGTTGCTGGCATGGGCCTGACCAAGGGCCAATTTCATGGTGCTGTTAAGCATACAAAAATTGCTATGCACAAAATGTCTTGCTCAATAAAACAAACCACCATTAAAAATGGCATTTGATATTCATGGTCAGCAGACAACATCCAAAGAAGAATCACAATGATCACAAGTTTTTTATAAAATGCTTGGAGTTAGGAGGGCCTGATGCATTTCGATCCTAGCAGGATCTTTCTCTGCTTGGATTGAAACGCATCAGGCCCTCCTAACTCCAAGGATTTTCATAAATTTCAGGTCATTATTTTGATTGATGAAGAGCTGTTTGCAGCAGTTTATTAATTGTCCGTTAAGTTTTTATTTAAGGTAATATCATATTTTGGTTTTTATCAAAGAAATACAGATTCATGGGCAAAAATATCAAAACAGATACAGTAACAGTCATCTGTGAAAATTTCAGTCCCATACGGTGCCCACTTTTTGAGAAAACAGTGAAAAACTGCCACAGTATTCCTTAAGTCTTTTCTCTTTTATTTTTGATCTTTTAAAGGATCAAACTTTAAGGTTGTTGTTTGACTAATTTCTTGATAAAAACACCATTTCAGGCCGAAGCATTTTAACGGTATGTTTCCACCACCACCATCTTCATATCCTGTAAGTTATACTTAAATCTGTGAACATTTCTGTTTTTGTTTTTTACCAAAGTATGATACTACCTTAAGACATAAATTTCTTGGTTAGCTATTTGTTGTGCTAAGCAAGGCCTTGAAATTGGCCCCAGTTTTAAAGTTTCTGCCCTATAAGTAAAGCCATCTACCAAAGTTAGAAGACAACACCACAGCCACCCTTTGAATCAAACTAGATGGACCCTTTGCACTCCTATAACCTTCCAGTATTAAATGGGTCTATGACACACTTCATAATCTCAAGTCACATGATTGTTTTCCTTGAAAATAGTTTGGAGCCTGATAAAATAAACACCGGCCAGCCTGAGAGTGATGTGTTGTTGAATGTTTAATAATGACATATGAATGTGTGGTGAGGGAAAAAGGTTAGAAAAATATAAGCTTGTTGTGGCCAAACTTGAACAAGGGATAAGGTAGTGACGAGATCTTGGACGTCAAAATGTGAAAAAAAAATGTTTAGAAGACAGTTTGTTTTTGCTGGCAATTGAGAGCAGTTTCACGTTACTGATAATACTGACTTAATCCTTTGTCTGATTGTCAAGTTTAGAAGTACGAAACTAAATAAAATGTCAATAATGCATTCATTCCTTGAATGAGGGACGGATGTTGACATGTTCAAATGTATCTGTCATGATAATATATTTGTTCCGTTTGAATATCATCTGACAATAAACTGAAATTTTATAGCAGCGTCATCTCAATATGAAATGGATCTGTTGCTGTAGGCCTATTTCATTGACAGATGCTTGAGTGGTACTTCATTTGAAATATTTCAGAGCAAAATTGCCAATGTTTGAGAGAGCTACCTCCTTAGAAGATTTTCGTCAAACTTCGATGGTCAATATTAGCAGTGTATCCTGTCACTCGGCCCTCTATCACCAAGGTTCTTTGCTTGGTAGGCCATATCAGAAGCCAAAAGTGCCAGTGACTGTAGTGTAAGGAATTATGATTGTATTTATGTCTCACCCTTTGGGTCTGTTTGTTTCGGTACGGGATCAGTAATCTTGCAGATCCACGTCCTATGATGAATACGCTAAAATGGGATCTGGATCAGCAGGATCACTGATCTCATGCCTTTAAAAAACAAGCACTTTGTAAACTTGAAACTATGTGTGGAAGAACTTAACACAGTTCAAAGTCATCAAAAAGTGAACAAAGAAAAATTTACTGGAGCTGGATTCGAACCGGGGACCTCCTGAATACCGTACAGGCGCTCTACCAACTTAGCTATCCAGCCCTACATTGGTGGTGTCCCCAACAGTCAATATATAACGCTCCGCACTAATGACGTCACACCATGCTTGCACGCGCACACATACCCCCACTCACACGTTTGCATGGCCGGATGTAATGTTTGTCTGAGGTTCGGTGTTATTTTTAGTGCAAGTACGCAGTGCTATTAACCTTTGTTCGTTTGGCAGTCAGAAGCCATGAAACCACACACACACACACACACCGCCATATCTCAAGGATCATTTCATCGATAACCTCAGCAATGCCGCAACATGAGAACAGGAGGCATATTCGGTCTGTTGCAATTGTTTGTGTACATTTCTTTCATAGTCCTCGCCAATCACCATTGCTGTAGTTCATTATTAGTTCAGTTCCTTCCATTGAATGCCATGCATTCCTCAATGAACATCCATATGTTGTGCCACCAGGCTCTCCAAAAATGATTTCTGTATAAATATTGAGATTAGCGAATTTCTCTCTCCACAGTCATAGGGTTTATTTTTCTCTGTCGTTCCCAAGGAGGCACGGGGGAAAACCTTGCAGAGAGAATGAAGTTGAAATGATTAGTTTCAGAGATTAAGGATACATGAAGGTTTGTGTATAGATCCAGAGAACAAAGCAAGGCCAAGCAAGAAGGGGTTTGGTCAAGAGAACTGGTGCATTTTGACCTTGTTCATGATTCCTCGGATTAGGCTTCAGTCCAGCCATGCGGAGTGCAAAGGCTGTGTTCTTGAGCGTGGCACTTTGCAACCTTGAGATATGCTTACCTAAGATTGCAAGGCCAAGCAAGAAGGGGTTTGGCCAAGAGAACTGGTGGATCATGACCTTGCTCACGATTCCTCAGATTAGGCTTCAGGCCAGCCATGCGGACTGCAAAGGCTGTGTTCTTGAGCGTGGCACTTTGCAACATTGAGATACATGCTTACCTAAGAGGGCAAGGCCAAGCAAGAAGGGGTTTGGTCAAAAGGGCTGGTGCATCATTACCTTATTCACGATTCCTCAGATTAGGCTTCAGGCCAGCCATGCGGACTGCAAAGGCTGTGTTCTTGAGCGTGGCACTTTGCACCCTTGAGATATGCTTTATACCTAAGAGGATATAGAGGCCTTTTTTAGAGCTATCATTGTTTGAATGCATATTTCACTTCTGAGAGTTTACACTGTTTAGGAGAGGGTTATCCTCATTTTCTGTTGTTGTTTTTTTTTTACAGTGGAACGCCACTATAACAAACATGCCGGGATGCACAGAAATTGTTTGTTATAGTGGTCGTTCATTAAAGTGAACAATGTTCTGCACGCCTGTACATTGAACATAGAAATTGGGAGTCAAGGATGATGTTCGGTATCGCCAAATGTTCGGTATAGCGGTGTTCGTCAGAGCGGCATTCCACTGTATTTGTTTTTTAATTTCTGTGTTTTGTGTTGTGCTTTATACAAAGGTTAATTATAGTTTTAAAAGGCAAAAAAAAAATTAAGAAGATGATAATTTTGAAAGATATTCCATATATTTATCAATTTTCAGATGTATCACGCAAAGATCTGTTGCCAGTTGCCAGGTTATGAAAGAATTTTTTTTGTTCAAGGACATACGGAGTTCCTACACAATTTAGTCTGTGTATTAATGTAAGCATGTGAAATGTGAAATAGATCTGTAAATATTTTGTTCTGATCTTCTTCCTTATCAAAGAAAATCCCCAAAATCTTCAGAATGATGGACAGACATTTTCAGAGGAAAATGCAGTGAATTATCCCAACCCTTATTCTTAAATCAACACACATTAAAATCTCCATGGAAAAAAAAATTATATAAATGATAAGGAACACTAATACATGCAGTTCAAATAATTGCCGCATAAATTGAAGGCAGTGCCTGTTACCTTGGGGTATTTGATGCATGAACATGCATTTTAATGGCATTTTCACGATCATCTCCATCATCTACTTTGATCATGCCACCCGGCCGCGTACAGGCAATGAAATCCTCCTCAGCCACAAAAAAATTAACCCCCAAAGACATCCGGTTTAAATATATTAAATTTGGGTTCTGTTGGCCTCTGTAGTGCAGTCCGTGGCCATTGAATTGCCAAGGTTTTTTTATTTATTTTGGGAGATGTGCGTAGGATGGCACCATGTCTTGGCCTGTTTGCCATATCTCCGTTCCCTGGTATAAATATCCTTGATTTTTTCCTTGCTCTGGGCACACACTATGTTTTCCTTCCTCCATGGTAGATCAGACCCCATCCTCATTATGTGTATCATGTTGTTTACAATTCATAATTTATTCAAGGGAGCATATAGGATTTGAAAGGCCGCCAACAAAATTATTGACTTTGAGACAGAAAATGGACCCAACAGTTCTTAAACAGTGCAAACAGTCACCATGGGAAATCTTGGTTCATCAGATGCTGGGTTTTTCAAGGAAATCAAGATTGAGAGTCTTTTCCAAAGATCGTTCGTCCGAACGATTTTTGGAACAAACAAAAAGTACACCCTCACTTGAGTTGTTTTAGTTATCCCCTTTCATTCAAGGTACATGTATGAAGATGGTGCTGGTAGAAACATACCGTTAAAATATTTCCACCTGACATGCTGTATTTATCCAGAAATGAGTAAAACAAAGATTGAAAACAGTTTTGATCTCCGGGTAAGATCAAAACCATTCTTCATGAACTTTAGTCGGGTTTTCGCTATTTTATCGTGACTCAGAACTGATGTCCGATTGAGCTCAAATTTTCAGAGGTTTATTATTTCATTTACATATTTGTTCAGACAAAGTATGAGTGTTGTCCTGTGACCTTTACCAATCATGTATTGTACCTTTAAAGGTAGTATCATACTTTGGTAAGAAACCAAAACAGAAATGTTCACAGATTTACGTATAACTCTCAGGGTATGAAGATGGTGGTGGTAGAAACATACCGTTAACATTTTTCTGCCTGAATTGGTGTATTTATCCATAAATTAGTAAAAGTAAAACAATGACCAAAAATCTTTTTGATCTTTTAAAAAAAAGTGGGCACCGTATGGGACTGAAATGTTCACAGAATATTCACAGACGACTGTTACTGTATCAGTCTTGATATTTTTGCCCATGAATCTGTATTTTTGTGATTTATTTTATATGTTCGTCCTTTGTCTGTTTATCCAAAATTAATATTATTTGGCCGATAGATTTTGAAAATAATGAGCTTTTATTATTGGTTTCACATCTTTATATAAAAGAGTCACATGAAATTCATTTCAAAACTATGGCAAGAAAATGTCTGCCAGCTAGTAAACAACATGATAAAAAGTCTCTGCTTTTGACAACATGCAGCAATGGCAGTGACGAATATAGGATATAATCGAGTTTCAATGCGAATGTGGAGTAAAAGCAGAGCGAATAAAGAGAATGAGAATTGCCTAATTCTTGAAGTTATGGCAGACTGAGCATTTGATTATTCAATTTCAAGGTCTCCTAACTTGCAAAAATAAGGCATAGTCCCCGGTGGATAGTCACGTTCTAGTTTAAATGCAAAACTTGAATGTTGTCTAAATGTACCATTTTTTACTCCCTAAATACTGTAGGCCCATGCAGTACTATTATATTGCCTATTCTATCTGGGAATAGCAGTACCTTGTTTTTTTACTGACAATAATTGCTTGCAGTAGTCAAGCAGTCTCTGTCACAAGAGGGCGCCATTTAACAATACCACTAGCTGGCTGGCTTTTTGGGTTGGCAGCACACATACATTAAATTATGTATGTACATTGTACAGTATGTACTCCTGCTGAACATAAGATAATACTTATGCAAAGTGTGATTTAACATATCTATGACCCCTTGCAACAAATATTCTGTGAAACTGATTTTTAAAAGGGTTCTGAATCTGAAAAGATAAGAGCCGGACCGGAACCCTATTTCACCACTGCCATTGCCCTAGTTTGCCAGTTTGCATGACTGAAAGGTTCTCCATCAGAAATGATTATGAAAATATTCCCACAAAAGACCTGACCCCATTCAGTTCTGACAAAGAGCTTGCATTTCATAATAGGTTAACGACCATGCAGGCTAGGGAATGGGAATTAATTCTCTATCGTTCGTTCCTCCTAGGTGTTGTTTGTTTTTTGGGTGTTGGAAGATTCTTGCACACATCATATGGCTGAAGGGCAGGGTCTTTTGGGAGGCCCTGCAACTCATGTGATTTTAAGGTGGTTCCCCTTGTTTACAGTTCAAATATCTCCAGCTGCTGACTTAATTATACGCCATTTAGTTGGCGGTGACATTCTCTGAAGATAAGTCCAGGTCTGTTGTCTGATCGAGCTGCCCTGGAAATATTTCACTTTGTGAAATGAAGATTAAACAAAGGTGTATAAAAACCAAACATTGTAGCCCTTTTTTTAGGCACGCACAATAATCTTGCATATCGTACAGATGAATTATTGCATGGTGAATATACAGTCTTGAGTTTCATAGAACTTGGATGGCAAATTGACAAACATTTGTCAGTCTCTTGTTGCGGTTAGATCAGCAGTTTGCTTTTTGTTTACACCATGTCTGAGGTTTATACAGAGCTAATTTTATAGAGCTGCTTAAAGGTATACTATCATACTTCGGTAAGAAACCAAGACAGGAATGTTCACAGATTTACATATAACTTACAGGGTAAGAAGATGGTGGTGGTAGAAACATACCTTTAAAAAATGTCCGCCTGTAATGGTGTTTTTATCCAGAAATTAGTCAAACAACGACCAAAAATCTTTTCGATCTTTTAAAAGATCAAAAATAAAAGAGAAAAGACTTAAGAAATACTGTGCTGTTTTTCACTGTTTTCTCAAAAAGTGGGCACCGTACGGGACTGAAATTTTGAATATTAAGAAAGCAATGGTCGAATGCAAGTCAAAAGTAGTAAACATCACATGAAAATTTGGTTGGTAATCCTGTTTGATCAAGGAAGACTTTTCATGCTTAAGCAAACTTTGTGCTTAAGCAGCTCTATGAAATTGGCCCCTGGTCTGTAACATAGTCCAGTCTCCACACCTCGCAGCTGCAGTATTTTCCTGAAGATGGCCAGAGCATACTGGGCAGAACGTTGAGTTAACCGGCTCTTTTAGAGAGATAAATATATGTCACACGGTGTTACCGCAAAACCTTTTACTTTATGAGCATGCTCTGTCACCAAGTTGCTTCACAGCAGCTGAAAAATACTTGGAATGTCTCTTTTATTTGCTGCTGATGAGGCCAACTAGCAGGGGGAAGGGTTGGGTTTTGCCAGAGATCATCAGGTCCTGATACAGTCCATCTTTGTCTTGATGTAGTGAACCTGTCATTATATACATGATACTTCACTTGTGTTTCATGGGGCATTAGTTCCATTTTATAGCTGAAACATGACAAAGAATGGTGAAGAATGATGTGTTTCCTGCGCATGCTGATTGAACAGATAAATATTTTATCTTAAAGCTATACTATCATACTTTGATAGCATACTGAAACAGAAATCTTCACAGATTTACTTATAACTTACAGGGTACAAAGATGGTGATGGTAGAAACATGCTGTTAAAATTGCTCTGCCTGAAATGCTGTATTTATCCAGAAAAGAGTAAAAGCAATTGACCAAAAACAATTTTGATCTTCGGAAGAAAAAAACAGTCATTCTTGTGAATGCTTAAAACTGTACCCATTATGTAGTTTTCTATTAAAACTACAGCACTGAGAATCTGTTGTATTAATTGAAATAAGTTCATTTGTCAGGATATTTCAAGAATGTTGTTAATTGTTCTGTTTCAGGCTGTTTCCTACAAGCCTTGGCTTATACATAAACAGCCTCATACTTTTTTTCTGTACCATGCATCAATATTCTTCTTTACAGTCACTGTCTTGAGTACCAGTATGAATTAAACGTCTTTTTGAATTGAATTAAATGGAATATATTGCTACTGGCTGACTATTCACTGTATTAAGTCGTGCATAAAAAAAACAAATTAGACTCACACCTAATACAGTCAGTCGTTGACACATCATACTTAAGGTAGTATCATACTTTGGTTTTTATCAAAGAAATACAGATTTGTGGGCAAAAATATCAAGACAGATACAGTAACAGTCATCTGTGAAAATTTCAGTCGCATACGGTGCCCACATTTTGAGAAAACAGTGAAAAACAGCCACAGTATTTCTTAAGTCTTTTCTCTTTTATTTTTGATCTTTTAAAAGATCAAAAAGATTGTTGGTCGTTGTTTTACTAATTTCTGGATAAAAACACCATTTCAGGTGGAAATATTTTAACATATTCTACCACCACCATCTTCATACCCTGTAAGTTATACGTAAATCTGTGAACATTTCTGTTTCGGTTTCTTACCAAAGTATGATAATACCTTTAATTAGCGTTACAACCTTCCTTTCCCTGAAATATTGAGCTAGAGAATGTGAACAGTCTCTGACATTTATTGACAGAGAGCTGTCATTTTGAAAGTTAATTATATCAAAAAGGCATATTATCTGTTGGAGGCTGAATGTTTGTACATCTGTACGTGTATGTCAGTCATACTGCATGGAAAAACAGCATGGTATTTTTAATACCTGGCTGTTATTAAAGTTGTTTTTAAGTCTTGTGAATGTTTTCACAGGTTAAGCTGAAAAATGTTCTTACTCTGATTCTGTGGACAATTTCATAGAGCTGTGCATTATAACTACCACAATTTGCTTAAGCTCCAAATTCCTTGCTTAGTAAAATTTGGTTGCCAGCCCTGAATGTGAATAAGTTCAAGCTTAGCAAACATTTGCAGAATACCAGTTGAAAGCGAGAGACATCTTTCTCATGGAAATTTGATTGCTAATCCTATTTGTTTTCAAAAGAAGAAATTTCATACTAAGCAAATTTGTTTTGCTGTTCCAGCAGTCTCATGAAATGGAACCTATGTTTGAAGAATGACTAATTTGCTGAATGTCTTGTTCCTGGATAGGCTCCCCTGTCAGTTAAAGGTAGTATCATACTTTGGTAAGAAACCGAAACAGAAATGTTCCCAGATTTACGTATAAATTACAGGGTATGAAAATGGCGATGTTAGAAACATACTGTTAAAATGTTTCCGCCTGAAATGGTGTATTCATCCAGAAATTAGTACAACAACGACCGAAAATCTTTTCGATCTTTAAAGGATAAAAAATAAAAGAGAAAAAATACTGTGGCTGTTTTTCACCGTTTTCTCAAAAAGTGGGCACCGTATATGGGACTGAAATTTTCATAGATGACTGTTATTGTGTCTGTCTTGATATTTTTGCCCATGAATCTGTATTTCTTTGATAAAAACCAAAGTATGATATTATCTTTAGCTCCATTTCTGTCAGACTGCCATTGGCTGATGCTAACGATTGTCAGTAGGCCTACAGCTGGTTGTTGATGATTACCGAGATTTTGTGAAGCTGTATTTTGGCCTCATATTTCAAATGGTCTTACTATATCAAAGGCTTATACAATGTAGCCTTTAAGAAAGATCCTGATAGGATTGTATGCGCCAGGCCCTCCTTACTCCAAGCATTTGATATATTTCTGGTCATATTGGCTGATTGAGCAGTTTGCAGCAGTTTATTTTTTGTAGGGCTGCCGGGCTGGAACTGGAAATCATCATTTATTTCTTAACATCACTCAGAATAACAAGTTATCAATATGAAAAAACAGAAAAAGGGGTAAAAATGCAAATTTTGTTGAAACAGAGTGAAGCAATATTGAGGGAGGAATCTTATTTTTGTTTAGGTTAAAAGATGTTGCAAGGAAATTATTCATAGGCAAAGGAACCTGCACATCTTTCCAGCAACTATATCAAAAGAAGTAGAAGTGAAATTGACGTCAATGCCAGTATGTGTAAACGGTTGGCTGTCGTGAAGCACTTTCTGCTCCCAGCTATCAACGGCCTTTGTTTGCCGTTGAGATGAGTAGGAAGAAGAAGAATGACGTATATTGATAGGTCTCTCGTTCCAATGGCAGTGCCAGTGGTCAGGTAATAGCATAGGGCAGCTGAGTAGATTCAATGTGTTGGCTGATCCATCACCATGTTGTGTGCCTCCTCGACAGTTGAGTGTAGGACAAGCATCTTGGGATCCCAATCACATTTCCTGCGCTGCACCTTTTTGCTGGAGATGGGGGCATCCTGGCACCTACTGACGTGCAAAATGCTCCTCCAGAGGTTCTTGGAAATGTCAGATGCTTTCCGATTGCCGTAAATGGTCCCCCGAAGTGTTTCAATGCGAGCGCTGGTTTCTCTGCATTTTGATGTGTATATGTGCGCTTGACCGCTGCCCCACGTATAGTCTAGGGACAGAAATGACTCTTGGTGTGAAGTTTGTTATTGATTTGAAATTTTGTTAGGATTCCATGGGGAAAACGGTGGAGACGTTTTGGTCTTTGCGTGGACGTGGCTCCTAGGAAATCATTGATCTTTTTTAAAATACCTTTCCCCCTAAAGTAATGACATTTCTCAAAAATATTTTAGGAGATGACAGAAAACTGCAGTTGCCAACGCAAAGTGAAATATTTATAGATCACTGGAAGCACTCAACTGATTATTAGAAACCAACAAAAATGAAAGATCAGAATCCCAATTTGGTACAGCTTTTTTAGGTGTATTTAAGTCACACAGATTGCAGTTTTGAAGCAACCGTAGTCTGAGCTTTGTTTGGACTGCTGATCAAATGGAAAATGCCCGATCTCCTAAGCTCCGCATAATTCGTAAGCTCGCTCATGGGTAGGTACACCTCTTCATTTTATGCGTTTTGAGAAATTGATGGCTGTTGACTGCATGTGTTTGTTGCGGACAGCGAGAAATCCTTTTTCCTCACCTCGGCAAGTCTCCCTCTAGCATCACCTTGGCTGTGCAGGAATGGCCGTACCACCTGCAATCGGATTTGTCTAGGACTAGATTGATGACCGGTTTTGTTTTGTGATTGACATTCCGCCGGTGGCAAAAAAAATTGGATCGCTCGTTGCATAAAGAATCTCTACAGTCGCGATGGCTTTCTTGAAATCAAATGGATTCAAGTGGATTTAGGACTTTGCGGGTCGTGTTTGCGTAGTTAACCGCGGGAAAGCCGTGTTTTTATGTTCTCATGTCTGAGGCAGAGTGAAGGGGATGGCGATATGGTGTTTGAGTAATCCGCTGCTCAGATTCAAGATCTTTGAAGCCTTCTCAGTATTCAGTGGGCAGACCTGTGTGTCTGAGCACGGAGTTATGATAAAGTAGCCTCGTCGCATGGAATGTATATCAAGACTGTCCATCGGTGGATTGTGTGTACATTAAGTGTATTTTTAGGGTTCTGGTGTGTGTCTTACTCTGTTTAGTAAAGCTTGTGAGGGAAGCAATTAGCCAAGAGCCTTTCCATGATCAAATGTATACTACGAAACTAATTCTTGTCAGTTGTCACGATGTTGGTCAATGAAATCTCTCTTTAAAAGTAGTATCATACTTTGGTTTTTATGAAAGAAATACAGATTCATGGGCAAAAATATCAAGACAGATACAGCAACAGTCATCTGTGAAAATGTCAGTCCCATACGGTGCCCACTTTTTGAGAAAACAGTGAAAAACAGCCACAGTATTTCTTAAGTCTTGTCTCTTTTATTTTTGATCTTTTAAAAGATCGAAAAGATTTTCGGTCGTTGTTTTACTCTTTTCTGGATAAATACAGCATTTAAGGCGGAATATTTGAACGGTAGGTTCCTACCAGCACCATCTTCATACCCTGAAAGTTATAAGTAAATCTGTGAACATTTCTGTTTTGGTCTCTTACCAAAGTATGATACTACCTTTAAAATGTCTCAATATCAATAGGTGCATCATAGAGGATCACTTAGCAAAAAAACGGAATTCTATCAGCTTTAAAAGATCAATAGTTTACTTGAATTGGTGTTAAACAGTGCAGTGATTGCGTTATTTTGATTTATGAGTTGTTCATGTTCCTTTGCTTCAATATTCCATTTCTGTTTTTTTTTTCCAAACTCGTGTTTCATAAGTTGTCTTGAGGGCACATATCTACAGGTACATGTATGCTCGTCACCATAGTACGTTATGTCACATTCCTGTCCCAGTTTCGTTCATCCGCATGACGTTATTAGATTAGGAACATGGGCCAATAGAATATGCAGTGTTCTGGCTATATATGAGCAAACAAGTGCCGCATTTCACTAGATTTAACTTGCCGCAAGCAATTTGCCATTGGCAAGGACGGATAAAGTGCACTGTCTGTGTTCAGTGTAGGTGCATTTCTCATAATTCTGACATTTACTTTTCTTCTTTCCTTTTTTTTTCTTATGGGGGAGTGGGAGGGATGGGTATAGGTGGGGATTTTCATAAAAGTGTAGCATTTACGGCCTGTTTGTTTAACGCACAGTGGCCGGATTTGGGGATGCACGTCCTATGCAGGGTACTGACGCTAAAATCAGTAGAATCCGTGATCATGTGCGTTAAACAATCAGGCCCTTAGTTTTGGTATTGGATGAATAGCTTTCGTTGCAAAGTTGATGTTATATTTTGTTATTTGTGAAAATCAGCAATATAAGGTCGGTGAAATTTTACAATTAAGTGAGAAAAGTTATTTTCTGAGGAGAGTGAAGTTTGTGAAATAATCATCAAGAACATTCAAAGTGAAACCACCCTCTTGTTTCTAGGTAGATCAGATTGTATGCAAATTAGGCTTGCCCTTCACCGACATGGTTGAGCACTCAGCTCAGTGCTTGTTGAGTGCACATGAAAAAATTGTGCAGGAGGTCGTGGGTTCGAATCCCACCTGAGCCAGCACATGATTTTTTTTCAATTGCACTCAACTTCATCCACGTCGGTGAAGGGCAAGGCTAATTTGCATATTATCTATCTCCCAACCAAATTAATTAATATTCATTGATAAGATTGGTCAAGTTTCTGGCAAAAGTTGAAACAGAGAAAAAATTGTCAACAAGTCGAAAGCATTTAAATTCCTGCAGAAACCATGTTCTTTATCTAATCTGAAAAAAATACATAATAATTAATGGAGTGCACTTAGCATGGTAGAGTGCAAAAGTTGAATTTCGGGGGGTGGATGCGGGGGTTGATCTTGAGGTGTTTTGAGTGAAGTAAAAATGTATTCCAACTGGTTATATTTGTAAATTTTATAGGCCTACTCGACTTATTTTTACTTTTTGAATTAAGGTTCTATTCAGCTTTGTAAAATCTCACCGCTGCAGTTTCATTTACTCTAACACCTCAGTTTTTAAAAAATTATAATTGCGGAACATTTTCAAAATCAGCGCCTGATAACACCCAAAGACCTCTTTGAAACGTACTCTCTTTATAAAACAAAAACAAATTTGACTAATGGATTCAGGAGACTAT
This sequence comes from Astropecten irregularis, assembly GCA_963971285.1. Classification (NCBI taxonomy): domain Eukaryota; kingdom Metazoa; phylum Echinodermata; class Asteroidea; order Paxillosida; family Astropectinidae; genus Astropecten; species Astropecten irregularis. The sequence goes on from OZ020253.1 coordinate 10,315,738, forward strand.
AATAGCGCATCCCGGGGTCTCCAGATTTTCTCGTTGACCTTTTTACAGATAAAATTCCGCAGCATAATGGCACTGCGTGATACGTCTTCATCATATTTCAATTTATCAAAGATACCAACGTACGTAGGCCGGCCGAGTTCAAGTTACTACGATGGATGGATTGGATAGATTTGATGACTGTTGCTGCAGAATGAGCCCTGTAGTGAGTGAGTTATGGCGGTTGTGGTAATTGTGAGATACCGGTACATGGGGCTGCGGCATTCGCCAACTAGGAGAGATGGTCTTGATGATCTTGTGTTATCATCATGATAGGATGATGAATACAATGAACATAAGGTCTTGCATTGTTGTGGATTGTGATACTTGTAATTGTCCACCATATGAAGCATTCTGGGTGGATCTGGGTGGCTCAAACAAGAATGAACCAGTCACCAAATGATGATTTGTACCATCGCAGGATGTGACGTACTTCAGAAAAAAATGTAGGGCTCTATGTTTGTGGATATGAAAATGGAAATATAATCATGATTCAATGAAAACCAGTAAACTCTTATGAAAAGTGCTTACAGAGTTAGGAGGGCCTGACGCGTTTTGATCCTAGCAGGATCGTTAGTGAAGGCTAATTAGACAAGACTAGCATTATAGGGGTAGGTCAAACATAATTATTAAAAGTTGCATCAAACAGTGATGTTATGATGTGCTATTATTTTGGCTGATGAGCAGTTTGTAGTAGTTTATTACTTGTATGTGCTATATTTCAGTTTAAATATCCTCACCCCTCAATCAATGATAGCCGTTTTGTTGATATCCGTTCCAGAAAGAAAAATAAACTTGTGACCCAGCCATATAAAGTATGGGAAATCTACTGAGGAACCTACTGAAGTATAAAAATGTCACGTGCCTGCTCTCTAGTTTGTTGGGCTATGTATAGCACCAGCCTGTAAAATCGCTCAATCATTACCCAGAATTGGCATAAATTCACCAGGCTGAACAAGCCTGACGAAAATGGTGATCAACAAAATTCAGGAGAATTGTGTAATCAGCTGGTATTTGAATGGTATTGTTGGGTAACCTGACTCCATAGCATCCTGACCACCAATGAAATTACTCATCTTCCTTTTTTTTTCAATGTGGTTGTTGCATACATTTTGAACTTAAAGGTAGTATCATACTTTGGTTTTTATCAAAGAAATACAGATTCATGGGCAAAAATATCAAGACAAATACAGTAACAGTCATCTGTGAAAATTTCAGTCCCATGCGGTGCCCACTTTTTGAGAAAACAGTGAAAAACAGCCACAGTATTTCTTAAGTCTTTTCTCTTTTATTTTTGATCTTTTACATGTAAAATATCAAAAAGATTTCCGGTCGTTGTTTTACCATTTCACGAGGACAAATTGTAACGGTTGGTTTCTACCAGCATCTTCTTCATACCCTGAAAGCAATATACGTACATCTGTGAACATGTCTGTTTTGGTGTCTTACCAAAGTATGATACTACCTTTAAACCTGACTCTATAGCAACATTACCACCAATACAAATGTTCAATTTCCTTTTTTGTATTATTTGGTTATTTGGTTGTCGCATAAATTTTGAAAAACGAAAATACTTGAAGTTTGCAAAGGGGTTTGAGTCAAGAAATAACAGTTTGGACTGATGAAGATTGTAAAATGCGGATACAAAATTCTGAAGCTATATTATGTAAGTGTTTGTCTATGCCAGTCATGGCAAAGTGCCTTTGAACAAAATGTACAGGAACTTGGTTCAGACATGATACACTGATAAGGAAGTGTCTCAACACCGAGGGGGATATATTTAGTCACCTGGAATTCAAGGGTTCTGCCGTTTTTATAAGTCAACTGATTATTTGTTCATTGTTTGATGTGTTTTTTTGTATGTGGTTATTGCTTAAATTGTGAACAACAAAAATACTTCAATTTTGCAACTTGGGGTTTCAATTAGTAACAGTTTGGACTAATCATGCTGATGAAGAAATTGACTGGAGCGGGATTCGAACCTGGGAGCCCTGGAATACCATACTGGCGCTCTACTCTCTACATGCAAAAGAGTGAAAAGCCACTCTTTGAAGAGCCATATGAAGGACAATTCTTTCGAGCTGTCTTCCTCTCTTTTAGAGTGAAGTTTGCATCGTTTGGAGTGATTTTTCACTCTTGCCCAGAGTAAAAACCGCTCCAAAAGAGTGAAATAAAATAACCACCATTCTTTTTCAAAAGCCATATGAAGGACAACTCGATTTTGAACGAGTGGTATTTTTCACTTTTTTGCATTTAGAGAGTACTATTTAAACTAAACTATCTAGTCCTATTTTGATGCATCCCAAATTGCCAATTTTCTTAATTTGTTTGATTATAGTTCAACATCAAACTAATAAGAGCTTGTCCTCTTTTTACAGAATTAACTAGCTTTATTCTGGGCTTACCATTTTTTCCAGGTCACTCTTAATCTGTCAGTTTTAGTGATACATTTTTGTTAAAGTTTCCTCAGCACTGCATGTTCCTTTAATCACTAAGAGGATGTTTGAAAGTAATACTATTTAAGTAATAGATAAACATAAAGCACTGTGGGCTTGTTTCCATGTCCAAATAAACAAAATTGAACTCAAAATAACTTTACAAGTTGAGTCAATACTAGTACAGTATATGTCAATAATGATCTTTAGGGTCTTTCATGGAATTGTATGAAGATTGTTGAAGTGCAGGATATGACTGATGGGCTGATCATTTACATGGAATCACTGTACACTAGAAGTTTGTAAACATATGGTGACTTCACAAGCCAAGGTAACTTTTTTGCTGCGCCAACCCCTGTGAGTGAGTTGTCACAGGGGAGCATGTAATGCAGTGTGTACTGTGGTGTGTTCCTGTAACCCACTTCATGCAGGGTCATCGAGCTGATAACCTATAAATGCATGTACATGATGATATGGAATATAATTTGTTGGAGAATTGTTGTTAGCTCTCCTTGGCATGCCTAGCCTTGTGTAGCTAGCTCGGAGTACTATCACCAGGCTGTGCGGAGAGTCAGACTGCATTCTGCATTGATGTCATGGTCAGACACGTACAGTCTTAGGGCAAGATAGCTAGCTGTCACAAACGAAACAATCTGACATGTTTGAAGTAGAGTTTCCAGTTGTTGGGTGTCTCGGAACCTTGCTTCAATTTGTGTGAATCAGCCTCAATTCTTTTGAAATTTGTCAAAGTTGTTGCGTGTCATCGTCGTCATACTGTGAGAGGATCCTGCGGGGCATCTAACCTCTGACGGATGACCGTATAGATGCAATCTGTATCCTTTTGTTATTCTGTCTAGTGAACTCGGGGAAGTATCAAATAGACGTTGTGTATAGGCTTACATAGTATATTGTCTGGTGCATTGTGGACGGCTGTAACTTTCTTAAAGGTAGTATCATACTATGGGAAGAAACGAAAACAAAAATGTTCACAGATTTACGTATAATTTTCTGGGTATGAAGATGGTGGTGGTAGAAACCTATCGTTAAAATTTTTCCGCCTGAAATGGTGTATTAATCCAGAAATTAGTAAAACAACGGCCAAAAGTCTTTTTGATCTTTTAAAAGATAACAAATTAAAGAGAAAAGACTTAAGAAATACTGTGGCCGTTTTTCACTGTTTTCTCAAAAAGTGGGCACTGTATGGGGCTGACATTTTCACTGATGACTGTTACTGTATCTTCCTTGACATTTTTGCCCATGAATCTGTATTTCTTTGACAAAAACCAAAGTATGATACTACCTTTAATTCAGAGGGTTGAGTTTTGTCAGGAAAAATCAAGATTTCTGGATTTTTTTCCCCTCACTTTTCTCGTACAGAAGTATAGGAGACACGTGACTTTCAGGATTGTTTTCAGGATTTGTTTTAACACTAGCACAATTAATACATCTTATTAATGATTGTCAGGCGATGTTTGAAATAAAGACATGCTTGCATTTTACGGTTGCATGATAGATGTGACACATTATGACATAATGTAGGCAATTGTTAATTGACAAGTAGGCCTATACAAGTGAATGTAGATCTGTAGTTCAGAACTGAGAGCAGAACATGAATATGTCCACTTAGAATTTTTCATTATTTTGTTTTCTTTGTCTTTTTTATCTTTACAAATTTATTGTTTTGTAAGTCTGCTGCCCTCGCTCGACCAAACTGAGCCAATGATTTTCAGCACAAGGCAATTATTAAATCCTGCTGAAAAAATGCACTGCACTTTAAGATGAACGTGCATCATGTTATGACTGATGCCGATGACAACAACAAGAAATTTCACAGTACAGTGATTCTTGCATTCAATCAATCATCTATTATTGAAATAAAAAATAAAATAACTATAATGCTTATTTCTTGGTACGAGATAACAAAATAAGTCCAGAAAATTTTCTGATGATGTGTATGATTGTTAAGGCTTTTGTGGTTGAAATATGGTTTATCCAAAGATGGGGCACAATACATTTTAGCTCAAATTGATAAATCGATGATCTTCAAGAATTACCAAAGACACACGTTTTTTTAATGTGATGCGACAAGGAAACTGAAAATAATAACTTTATGAACTGCATGTTGATACAAATTGGCAATTTCAATATCAAAAGAAGAATATATGGTCCATTTTCAGTTCATTTCGGGTTTGTAGATTCCAAATTTACTTAAGGTGTTTTTTTCCCCTCATTATGATCCTCTTTGTTGCGAGGAAGACTTTAATTTTACCAGTGAAGTGCATACGTTTGCATTGCCACAGGGACTTTTTTATTTCAGTGGCAAGTTTATATCAAATGAATATGAAAAAAGTACTTCCACCATGCATAGCTTTAAGTCTCATCTAAAGAAATATGACATAGCATATTTCACTCCAGATGAGTTAGGTAAAACGAGTCAGTTCCTTTCACATAATCTGTAGGCCTATTGTTTTCCTCTATAGTTTGTTCCTTTTGTTGTTATTGTTTTCTTGCTCGTGATTTCACAGTCAGTTGCTAATATTGCCATTCAATTATTTTTGTAAATCAACAGAATGGTTGATGAAATTTAAAAAAACAAAAATTTGGTTTCCAATTGATTTAGCAAAAAAAAAAAAAGATTCTTTTTATATCCCTCTGTGTTGTGAATTACTATAGACCCTATACTGCAATTTTGTTATTTGGACAGCATTGATAAATTCTGTCAGTTTTCATTAAATCTCCTCTCTGTAGTATTTCCCAGAACTATAGTACTGTAGATCAATAGGTCTACGGTTTCAAAGAATGACACTGACCCATAGCTGCACCAGAATACTGCACAGAAAGCACTGTGGATCACTGACTGTGATGATTATTAACAAGGCCATAAACAGCACCAGGAAATAGCCCTAGGATGTGCATTTTGCTGGTGATATGCATATGCAAAACTGATATATAACTATTATAAAAACAAGGTCATAGATTTAGAGGTGTGTACAAATCATCTATAGACCTGTATGTATTTGTGTACAGGAAGCATCAATTGGATTTTTCTGCATGCATTGTGTACGTGTTGACTGGGCTTTTGCATTTATAACTGTTATCATACCTACAGGTATAGCACTTTCTTTTTTGCTCTTTTTTGTATTTGAGTCCTATTCCGGAGGGACTGGAGATTGTGGATAAATTGGAGGGGCATTAGCAGGGTTAGAATCGCCAAGCATCGGTAAATTACATGGGAAAACAAGACACGTTGCGTTCTTGCGGTATTTAGCATAACTTGGTGGGAGATCCCAAGATGGTTTGCATTGATATGATAATTTGCGAGTGAGTGTGTGCATGCATGCATCGCGAGGTGCAGTTGCTTTTGTGTATAGATCTGTAAATGACACGCCTGGGCCATCGGCTGGGAATAAAAATAAAAACTGTGGAATGATCTGCTCCGCACGGCACGGTGCGCCACGGCCAGTCAGTCCAACGAACGAACGAAGCCTGTCTCCTAATTGGTCCAAACCAATCCTCTGGGGGGGATGCAACATAAAAGGAAGAAATATGTAAATCAGCCGCACACCTGTGTTTCCGAGGGAGATATTTTGTTGGCTTTATGGGCAAGAACTGTAGTAATGAATGGTTGGTGCCTGGCTGGGTGAGGATAAGGTTGCTGTCGGTTCGGTATTATTACACTGCATTGCGCGGATAGTGTGATCAACATCCTCCAAGTCAAGAAACCTCTCGGATTAAGACAGAGGAAGACCTTTACTAATTAACTCTGGATAAGATCATGAGTGGGGACGGCGCTGGAGTGTGTTCAAGTGGATTTTCCTGAAAGCGTGCTCCCCCGAAATGATGCTTGTACAGGGCCTGGCTGTGGATCGTTAAGACACGGAAGCAAGGAGTGTGAGCGGATTATAACGACTTTGCAATTGATCCCTTCTGCGGGCTCATCTTTGTTTTCTCTGGATGTACGTACAGGCGGTGTTCATCTCCCTGCCTCCATTGCGGAGGAAAGACTGTTGTTATTGGAACAGCATGCAATGTACTGCATCGCCCGAATAGCAGCCGCATGAGGTCACTTGGATCTTTATTGAATGATCCACGAATTCAACTTCGGTGAACCCAACAGTTGCTGCCATCATTTGCAATGACTTTGAAGTATCGGCAAGTTTCGGAGAATTTCTGACAAGAAATAAAACAAACAGGCAAATGCTTTGATGATGCTAATTGGCTGGGGAATTCACGGCGATGTAATTGCCTTGGCGGAAGGGATTTTATCTGTTTGTTTATTCAAAAGTCATTCAAATTTGAAGTCAAGTTGTCGGATATCTATGTTGTTTTTGATGATTGCTTTATTAAGTTGATGTTAAACCCAGACAATTTTCACATCGATGGTTTTGCCCCGCGGTTTTCTTGTGGCCGTTTTTACATGATGTGGAATCTTGAGATTAAATAATCATTTTATATCTATGCGGGTGAAGAAACTTGTCCAGCATCGTTGAATATTTGATTGCGTGTAGCACTTTCTTGTGACAATCCTGGAGTGAGACATTGTCTGTCACTCTGTGTTGGGTCTCGGTGATCTTTGGGTTTGTTTCTAGAAGCTTCCGTCACCGTATTAGCCAGGGCGCTAAATATGACAGCTTTCCAGAATCAAGTTTTAAGCATTGTAGGGTTGTCTGTCATCTCACTTAAATAACACCTGTGCTCCAAAAACAGCATTCCTGCGAGTTTGTGACGTTTGTAGCCTTGGTCTGTTTCCTCTGAGTTTAGTGTGAACATCACCCACTAAGGAAGTGAATAATAACAACATGGTCTCGGGAGATCTGTGCTTCTTAAATCTTGAGGGACAAACCTGAAAGTTGATGAATTAACAAGTTATGATTATACTACCACATACGTCTTAGTCACTTTCTCCCATAGTGAATTTGTCAAGTGAAGTTTTGTTCACTTAAGTCTGGCTTGTTTGGACGTGATACTTTTTTTTTATTTGATAGATGTAGCAGCATTGTTTACGACCAGTTTTCATTGTCTTTGTCTGGAGACCTATTGGCTTTTTTGTTTCTTGGCAACTTATCAAGTGCTAAAAGTCCACCTAGGAGCCTACATCTAGATGCACGTAGACACCGATTGAAATCTGCAGATGACTCTGTTCTGGATCGTGACCCGTGTGGTATGCATGACGACGACCGAATGTGGAGCAGATAAGCACTGAGGGAGGTAGAAGTGAGGTTGTTCTAAGTTCAAGAAATTGGATTGCGGCATATTTGCGTTGAGGACCTTTTCCGCGTATTTGTCTGTGGTTTTAATTTGTAGCACACACGCATGTGTCAATGAAATAACCAGTAGTCAGAATAGGAGAATCACGGCCGTCATGTAACTGTAGAAAGATGTTGCAATTAATTTGACTGTAGGTTAAGATGTTACTGGTATGCTCATGAACTCATCTGATTCTTGTTGCCGAGTTTACGACCATTCCGCCGAGAGTTAAAGAGGAATAAAGTCATTCGTGGGGGTTTGGATCGGCAATAGCGTGCACACCACTCTCATTCCCGCTGTCATATCAGGCATAGCACTGTAATCTCCCCGGCCGCTCATTATTAAGCAACTTTGCCGGGATCGAGGCATTAATATAAACATTAGCATCTCTTTCGCAGGGACTCGGGGAGCGAGTCCGAGCAAAGTAATTGGTCGGTGTAAGTCATCCCTCCTTGTCACCCATGACACTTAACCATGCTATCATGCGGCCGTACGGGCCCCACTTTACACGCTGCTCACAGCGGCCGGCCAACCTGAGTCCAGTCTCTCCACTGCTGTCGCCGTTCAGGGACAGAAACTTCCCCTTGAGTGCTAACGAAGTAGGCGAGATGTCGAGGCTTGGCCTGAAAATACGCAAACTCTCTGAGCCGGTGTTCAGGTAGGTAAAATGTGTTGTTACCGTTTGATAATTATATACTTACAAAACACACAATCTGTTCATTTGCCGGGAGTTAAGTTCAACTGATTGCGCATTTTCACAATTTAATTAATTTAGATATTACTAGTTTGGATATTAGTGCAGAGCAACATCTTATATTTTCTCAAGATGATATTTGTTAATATCGTGTATTCATCCATGATTTTTTTTTTGTTAGTTCATTTTTTGTATTAAGTGTGAATTTTTTCTCAGAATGGTTGAGGTGAAGAAGAAATTTTCAGTGTCAATGATTTTTTAATGCAGTCCGAGTAGTTTTAGAAATGAAACTCATTGGTCTGCCTGTACTGTGCCTGGTTTTATTATGATGTTGTTTACTTGGCATAAAAATGGCATGGAATTTTGATTGAAAGAAATTTGTTTGTTGCTGAGGAGGACTTTTGTCTTTTTCTTGGGGTGAGCCAATTTTTGTGTCTGGATTTCTCTGATATTGGGCCCATTTTGTGGTCAAAACGGTGTAGTATGTAGTACTCTGGCCTTTATTGTGTGATCAAGGTCGCGTGAAAAAAAGTGTTGCAGGGATGTGAGACTTCAGATTTAAATCTAAATTATACATTTTTGTGTTCAGATTTCAACTCAGAATTTCAGCTTTTTGTACACTTGCTCTGTACAAAAGTAAAGATTTTTTTTCAGTTTCAGCCTTTTCTCTGTGTTTTAAGATTTTGTTTGTGTGGCCACTCACATCACTGGTGTTGGCATAGTGATACTATTAGCTTAATTGTTGTCTGAAGGGAAGGGTTTTTCTAACTATCCAAAATCTCGTAGTTGGAACCGGATCGAACCCCAAGATTTGTTCAACTCTTTTCACGCTTGACAATTTTTATGGCTTTTTCATTCTTCGGATCGAAATCAACCCGGTTCCAAACTGCAGTTTTCATCACGATCTGTGTCGTATGAGCCTGTTCACCATAAACGTAGTGTTTCAAAAACTTGCCGGGCTAGGCCAGGGTTGATCCATCGAAAAGGAGATAGTGTGAAAAGGCCTATAAGTTAGTGAGGAGAGAAAGGTATGGGTTCAGCCATTGCTTGGGTTTCTCCACAGGTCTCATAGGTCTGTAAACGTAAGCGTTGCTCGTTTTTCAGTTCTTGGTGAAACTGCTGTACACATTATAAATGAGCGTGGGTCATTTAAGATGCAGTGAAACTAGCTTTGTTCTTCAATTTTGTTGTCATTTTATATGATAAATCAGAGTACAATTTTATTCTTTTGTTTTAGAGGTGATTTCGTACTTTGGTTTTTGTCAAAGAAATGCAGATTAGTGGGCAAAAATATCAAGGAAGATACAGCCATCTCATCTGTGAATTTCCCAGTCCCATACGTTGGCCACTTTTTGAGAAAGCAGTGAAAAATGCCCATGGACTATTTTAAAATAATCTTTTCACCGTTATTTTTGATCTTCCGAAGACCAAAATTGTTTCTCGTCATTGGTTTTGATTTTTTCTGGATGAACACATCATTTCTGGCAGAAATAAGTTAATGGTATGTTTCTGCCATCACCATCTTTATACCCTGTAAGTTATTGGTAAATCTGTGAAGATTTTTGTTTCGGTATTCTACCAAAGTATGAATACTACCTTTAAGTGTTCATGGGCTGCTGCTTGGCTTGAGAAGTGTACATATAGATCACATGCGTTTTCACACCCATCCCAGTACTGGCTGGATTTGTTTAATGCATAAATCCCAGGCCGGTGTTAAAAAACACCTGCTTTTTAGATGTTGAATTCATGTCCAATGATCTTTGATTGACGAGATTGTCAGTTTCGAGTCCACAACTCATAAAGTTCACTGTCTCATTCCACCATGTTTATCCATTGCTTTTCGTAATATGCCTGGCCCCCGGAACCACCGGTGTACAATTTCTTGTGGCTTGATTTAGTGCCACTTTGGGTTTTGTTTAATCTGAGGTGTGGGATTGATTTCATGTTCAAGATGATAATATGGCACATTATGCACTCATACAATTATACATGTTTTTGTTTGGTTGTTTGGTTGTTTTATTGTACAGCACATGTGAACATGTTTTTATGGAATTTGCGCTTTACAAATGAATAAATTATTATTATTTGTTTTGGGTTTGGTTTGAGAGTCTGATAAAGATGAAAGAGTTGAGTTTTTAACAGGGAAATTTTTTTTTTAATCGCTGTTTTTTTTTAAGCCACATCTGCTTTTTCAGTGATCCCCCATGTACTGTTTCTCATGTTGCAGCATTCAATGCTGCAACATATATCTTAAATGATCCTTGGGATGTAGCGGTACATGTATGTGTGAGTAGTCTCATGGCCTCTGACTGCCAAACGAACAAAGATAATTGACTAATAGGGACACTGCCAACATAGGGCTGATGGATAGCTCAGTTGGTAGAGCACCATGACAGCATGGTATTTCGAGTGTCGCTAGTTCGAGTCCCACTCCAGTCAATTTTTCTTTGTTCACCTTTCAATTACTTTTTTCAGGAAGGAAATTTGGAGAGGTTTACCACAGAGGTTGCTATGTGGGGGAGGGGGGGGGAGGAATCGATTCCTCCCCTAGCAACCCATGTAGATGCCAAGGGTGTGATTTGTCAGGAAAAAAATCCTGATTTCAGAATATTTTTTTCTCACTTTTCCTGCACAAAAGTATATGAGACGTATGATTTTCAGGATTTGTTTGCTATGTTTTCAGGATATGCTAGTACAGTACAATTAAAGCCCTGAGATGCCCGCAATGTCATTTTCAGGCATTTGTTAACTTCTGCCATGAAATTTAACTCTGGCTTCAATGGATTGAAATATATTACCCCAAGGTATCACGTTACAAATGAGAAATCCCATTTCCACAAACTCATAATGTCGGCAGCATTATATCGGCAGTGATATAATGTGCTGGTGTTTCGAATGTAAATGTATGAAAACTAATATCCAGATATTTTGTGTTGCTAGGTTTCAGACAACGCCTGGCTGAAATGTTTCCTTGTACGGCAGACAGAGTGTGAGGCCATTAACATTGCTTGGGCGTTATACGGCAAACAAGCTATGATATATAATGCGGACAACACTAATTCCCCGCTCTTTCCTGGAAATTTAATTTACCTGCACTTGATCAGATTAGTCAAAAACACACCCAGAACTTTAGTGTGATTGGAATGCTAAGGGGAGTGAATTCTTAGTTAGCGAATTCTTGGTGTTGTACTTTTAAACTGGCGACGCTTCTCTGTTCTTTGCGATAAACATCTGGAAGTATAGAAGCACTGATGTATAGCCTTATTCGTGGTGCATTGTCACCTTCCTTGTATACCCATTGGAAAAGATAATACCAATTCTTTTCAAGAGAAAATGGGTACCAGACTATTTTGAATCCAAACCTCGGTTTGATTGTTCTGCCTCAAATGTAGGATGGATGCACCGTGAATATTAAAGGTACTATGGTACTTTGGCAAGAAGCCAAACAGAAATGTTCACATATGTACGAATAACTTACAGGGTATGGAGATGGTGGTGGTAGAAACATACTGTTAAACTTTTTCTGCCTTTAATGCTGTATTTATCCAGAAAAGAGTAAAACAACGACCTTAAATCTTTTTGATCTTTTAAAAGATTTTTGATCTTAAAATAAAAGAGAACATACTTAAGAAATACTGTGGCCGTTTTTTCACTGTTTTCTCAAAAAGTGGCCACCGTATGGGACTGACATTTTCACAGATGACTGTTATAATGTATCTGTCTTGATATTCTTACCCATGAATCTGTATTTCTTTGACAAAAACCAAAGTATGATTTTACCTTTAAAGGCCTACAGGTAAAAGCTTTTGAGAAATGTTTGGCGATGATGGACATGCAGTGTTTGTGAGGGCTCTTATTCCCTGTCTGGGGATAATATTGATAAGGATCCATGCATAATGGAGATGCATTCAAACTCACCGTGGCCAGTTAAAAATTTATATTGAAATGGAGGAATCCCTATTGTGCAGGCGGCAGTAAACTGGAGAGAAAGATTGTCAGTTGTTGAAAGACGAACAGTGGAAATGCCCTGAGATTAAAAATATTACTCTCGGTGTGAAAGGGTGTGTACCAGTGGCATTTCAGTCATCAAATTACAGTTTGTTGTTCGTGGGAAATATCTATAAAAAGAAAAACAGACACTCAATACTTTTTTTTTCATCTCACACTATAGAAAATGTCAGGGGATTGATCACCATCTGTTTACTTGCAGCAGGCTTGTTTAATTTACCAGTAGTCAAGATACTGGACGAAAAAAGAAAATGATTCACTCAAAGTTATTGATGGTCAGTACAAGAACAAGAAAATAATTTTATCCAGTTTAAAGGTAATATCATACATTGGTTTTTGTCAAGGAAATACAGATTCATGGGCAAAAATATCAAGGATGATACAATAATAGCCATCTGTGAAAATGTCAGTCCCATAATGTGGCCAATTTTTGAGAAAACAATGGAAAACAGCCACAGTATTTCTTAAGTATTTACTATTTTATTTCTAATCTTTTAAAAGACGATCAAAAAGATTTTTGGTCATTGTTTTACTAATTTCTGGATAAATAGGCCTACACCATTTCAGGCGGAAACAAATTAATGGTATGTTTCTACCATCACCATCTTCATACCCAAAGTTATACCTAAATCTGTGAACATTTCTGTTTTGGTGTCTTACCAAAGTATGATACTACCTTTAAGATGTCAGACATCGCTTCTACTTCCTTGCAAACAAAAAAATCAGAATTGAATATAATATCAAATAGGCCTATCCACAAGGGAAACTGACTGAATTTTAAGTCAATACAAGTAATAAACTGCTGCAAACTGCCAAAATGCCAAAACCAAGCCAAAATGGCCTGAAATATCTTGGAGTTAATAGGATTGCCTGACACGTTTCGATCCTTTAGCCTTTCAGAAAGCCTTTAGCCTTTTACCCTTTGAGAAAGATCCTGCTAGGATCAAAACGCGTCTGAGGCCCTCTTAACTCCTTCATTTGAAAAGTGAACAAAGAAAAATTGACTGGAGCAGGATTTGATTAACCAGCGACCTTCGGAATACCATACCACACCCTTGAAAGAGCTTTCTAAAGAATTGAAAATAAAAACGAGTAAATAAATAAGCAAATAATTTTTATGAAACAGCGATTTAAACAAAACAAATGCTGACAGAACACTGCACTTTCAACCATGATCATTTCCCTAGGGTCACGACTTGTTATCATCATGGGTACCAAGCAATTAAAAAAATGAAATTCCCGAGACTCTTGTAGGCTTCATGATTGATATTGTGAGTTATTAATTACAGACTTTCAGGCAAGGATGCCTTTAAATGAAGGCCATAGGAATTTCTTTGCAATGTGAAAAAGATACTTAAAATTGCATCCAAACGTTGCACAGTTTGTGCAATGAACTTGGATTCAAAGTGAAGCTTGCTTTTATTTCTCTACCTCTGGTAGTGTTGTTGCTTAGGGCGTTAACGAAATGGAGGCTCAGGCTCCGTCTCATGCTCCGGCTCCGGCTCCGGCTCCATTTTCATGAATACCGTTCCGCACTAATGACATCACACCATGCATGCACGCGCACACATATCCCCACTCACCACACGTTTGCATGGCCGGTTGCAATATTTGTCTGAGGTTCGGTGCTATTTTAAGCGCAAGTGTGCAGCGCTATTCATTCCGAATAACGGGTATCAAAATAGAGGCTTTTGGGAGCAGTTCTGAAGTAGATTCTTTAGTTTGAAAACGAAAACAGAGCTTCCGCTCCAATGAAAAACCACACTCCTATATTTTCAGCAGACAAAGCTGGACGCCTGAGCCCAAGCCTCCGTTTCGTCTCCTTTGATGGTATTCACTTAATATCGTTTCCAGCACTGCCTAGGATCATGCTGTGTGTCTGCATGCAGCACACAAATGACTATCTATAAAATCATCATCATCATCTTCATGCTGTGCCTTCTCCGATTTGAAGGTTGGCAACTCAGGTCGACATGCCGGGGACCAATTTCACGGCGCTGCTTAGCAGAAAAATTTGCTAAGCATCACTTTTCTGTCTTAATAAAAACAGGGTTAACAACCAAATGTCCATGTTGTGTTTATCAATTGTGATTGTTTTTTGGCTGTTGTTCGCCGACCAAGAATATCAAAGTGGAATTTTTAACGGTGGTTTTGTTTTATTGGACAAGACATTTTTCTGCTGAGCAAATTTGTGTGCTTAGCAGCTCCATGAAATTGGCTACAGATCTAAAGCATTCTCAGCAAATGACTAACATAAACTGGCGTTTCAAGATTGTTTGACATAGGCCTAGTCCAGTTGCATCTCTGAACTAAAAGGTAATATTCGGAAGATGAATTATTCTGGACTCCTATTAGTCCAATAGTCCCACCACAAGACCTTGGAATAGGCTGGCATTGACAGTGAATTCAAAGGGAAGACTTGTTGGTTTGATCATTATGGGCCAAGAATGATGGATGTGTACATAATGTAACATAACTGTCAAATTGAGAAAGATCCTGCTAGGATCGAAATGTGTCAGGCCCTCCTAACTCCAAGCAAATTGGATTTCTGTGTGTATAACTTCTCATTGAAATGCAAAGCCATTGTGTCATTATACAACAGTTAACAGTTAGCAGATTATCACATATGCAGGCACTGATGGTTGACACACAGCTAGCCCTGAATGGGGAATGGTCATTACAGCCTCACTGCTCTGGGCTGGCTGGCTCCCCTGATAGAGTTAATTATTAGGATGATGACCACAATGACCATGTGAATTATCTACCACTGCATATCTTAAGTGTTTTTCTTTCCATCAACATGTTAGGGCGCATAATTATGTCTGGATGGAAAAAGAGTGCATGTAAACCTATATTGCTGACAGATTGTATTAACCTACAGTACAGGATTGGTAACATACCCAAACAGAAAAATGTTCACAGATTTATGTATAACTTTCAGGGTATGAAGATGGTGCTGATAGAAACATACCGTTTCTGGCAGAAATGGTGTATATTTATCCAGAAATTAGGAAAACAACGACCGAAAAGAGCCTTGTTCTCCAGGTGAGATCAAAACTCCTGAATAGATTTGAAAATACATTGAGCGTTTTTCCGGCAATGTTTTCTACAGTTTCCGATGATGATATGGCAGAGCTGAAATTTTATACAGGTTTGGTTTTATTCCACGACAAATCAAATTATGAACAGTCTGCAGCTGTTCTGTTAACTTTACCAGTCCTGTATTATGCCTTTAATACGTGTTCACTTTGATCCTCATTGACAATTATGTAAATATCTTTGAGTTGCTGAATTAGTTGTGAATTTTATAACCTTTTTATAATGCATAGTTTGCTTGGACTGAAATCTGATACATAATATGTACAACTTCTCCCCAAGTCTTTCTTTTTCTTGAAAAAAAGTTGTAGGGCTACACTATCACAGATGATCTATGTAAACGATAAATCGATAGTTTGCCTAAAGGAGTAGGCCTAAGTTAGGAGCCTGCATATCAATGACAATTGGCATACTGCAGACATGAAAAGTATGGTGCCAGCTAGTTACAAAACAAATTACAATTTCATGTTTTAATCATGTAGCCAGTTTGACGGGAATCTCAAAGTGCCAATTATTTCTTCATTACTTAGGGCTGCATGCCTTCTCTTGTTTTAATTAGTACCATGGCCGTGCGGACATTTCCAACGGTACGGTACTTATTGGGCTTTCGTTTTATCATGGTGGACATCAGACACATTGGTAGGGTCCACAGTTTCTGTTTATTCTTCCAGATCTTTAAAATTGCACTTAATTACTAACGGTGCTGTTTTAAGGCACTACGAAGAATTTGCCATGATCTTTTGTAAGAGAGTGTATTTTATTTCCATTAATCCAGCTTTCAAAAGGCACCTGTAAAATATTCAATGTTTTAGTCAGGAAGACCTGACATTTCGATTTTAGCGGCAGAATCTCTCTCAAAGCCTCTCGAGTTTAGCAGGAGGGCCTGACATTTCGATCCTTAGACTGCAGGATCTTTTCCAGAGGCTAAAATATTCATCAAAATCTCGGTTCATGATTGTGAAAAATAAACAAGAAAATAGCAGCGTCTGTTTTTATAAGTGAATTTATGTACATATGTACATTATTATTTGATCCGGCAGTTGTTATAATTGAAAACAGCCGGTGGCATTATTTCTTTTTCTCTTTCAGTGTGATTTTGTTAAGAACAGTCACCATATTCATAGATGAATGTTTCACAGAAATATTGGTTCTATGAATGAACTTTCCAAATATTAAAATTTCAAGACGGATACTAAACAATCAATGTTGTTTATCCTTTAAGTATTATACTTTGGTAAGAAACCAAAACAGAAATGTTCATAGATTTACTTTCAGGGTATGAAGATGGTGCTGGTAGAAACCTACCGTTAAAATTTTTCCGCCTGAAATGGTGTATGGGCACCGTATTGGACTGAAGTTTTCACAGATTACTTTTACTGTATCTTCCTTGATATTTTTTCCCATGAATCTGTATTTCTTTGACAAAAACCAAAGTATGATACTACCTTTAATATCAATCAATCATTCATGGTACATTGAAGAGTATAGGCCTAGACAAAAATAGAGCGTAAACTTTGGTGAACTTGGCAAATTGATAATTTGTTGCTCCGGTCTTCTGACATTATGATGATAGAGTTTTCCATTGAGATAAGGCCTGTTCACACGATGCTAAAAAAAACCTAAAAATACTAGCAATGCTTGCAAGATTTTCTCATGCTTGAGAAATCTTACAAAGGTGTCATTGTGTGAAAGGACACCAATGCAATGCCTGGGAGTGACCGACGTCCCTGGTGAATCCTTGATAAATTTCTCAAGCATGACTCGCAAGACTTGGGAGTTTTTTAGAATTGTTTGAAATAGAAAAAGGCATATGGCCCCCACACAAATCAATCAGTGGATAGCTAGTATAAACTTGAAGGTGAACAGTACATGGCGGAACGTGCTGATAGGTGCTATCAACCCCATTCTGGCTAATTATTGAACTGTTAACTGATAACAGTTCCCAGATGTTTATTTCACAATTTCCCATGAAACACGGAAATGATAAAGTGCGTGACCAATTGAAATTCCAAACTCCAGTATGCTTAATTTATAATTATAGAGAGTTGATAACAATATTGATATTTTTTTTTATCTTCTTCGAGTTATTTTAAAATTATTATCAGTATCAAACTTCCTCTACTTTTCCAATGAATACATAGGGCCTAGTGCCTACACTATTTTTTACATGTAATGGTGGGATTGATGGACATGATTTTTTTTTCACCATTGAAAAAAATTAAGAGCTGTGCTTTCATATGATATTGGTTTCATTTTGGGCGAGCTGCGAAGCAAAGCGAAGCCTATGTAGTAGTACCGTTTGTCCCGTCCGTTTGACCGCCCGGCCGTCCGTTCGTCCACGTGAAAAGTTTTTAAGCATACCCCAATTTTTTTTCTTCTGATGGGTGTGTTGTCCAAAATAATGTTGTTAATGAAAAATGTTGAAGTTTTTCTATTGTTTCAAAATATTGAAATTGTTTCTATTGTTTCAAAATGTTGATTTTTTTGGGGGGGATGGGTGTGTTGTGCTGGGTGCTGGGGCACAAAGGCATTTTTAAGACTTAAAAACTTAGATCTTTACACTCTAGTCTATTTCTTCCTCCATGGTATAACAACTTAACTTCAGAATGCAAAATCCCTAGTTCAGGCATGTATTGGCTGTTGACATAATTGACAGGTATTAGCTGAAACTCAATATGCCCCTGGATCAACAGGCTTACTGATCAATATTATTATAAATAATTGATATATGCTCACACTGTGTATATCCTTGCCATCCTTGTGTGAATAATCAATTAGAATCCCAAACATAAACACTGTCTGTCAGATACCAGGCTCATTGTAGGCACCCATGCATGACTACTGTTCATTATTGAATAGTTTGGCCATCATTGTGTAAACTTTGCATTTATACCCTGTAGTGTGTGTGTTGTACATGTACACACAGCTTTGAATGCCACTACACCACACACAGTGAGTTCATTGGATTTTGACCCAGTAAACTACATAGGCCGTGTTCTGCTGGTGGTTGTTGTACTCGGTGCACAACTTCAGTTTTACTTCACCAGAGTTTGCAAGCTATGTAGGCCTATATAGAAGTCTCAATGCCAGTCACAGAGCCTTCTAGAAGTTGGGAATGTTTACATGGATGGAGTGGCTGTCAGAAGTGACTCATTTTCTTTTGCCGAAGTTTACATTGGTACTTGGTACAAGCTCGTATTGATCTGACAGGTTGTTGCACTGAGCTGCCGGCATGTAATGCACTTGTCCTGTGTGTGTCCTGTTCATTCAAGTTGTCAAACATCGGATCCCTGTGTTGTGTGTAGGGAGAGTGTAAACAGGAACTCTTGTGGCCCTGGTGGAACAGTGTGGTTAAGATGGACGATCCTGTAAGACCCAGCAGTCGGAAGGGTTCAGGTACAATCCAGTTGCATGATATACCCAGGATTAAAGTGCCAACTCCAAGGAGGCGGTCTAGTAGGTAATGTTTGTGATTTATATTCAATCTTCTCAGAAATGTGTGCTTGTTCATTTGTTTTTAGTCTGTTTGATCATTCATAGAGTAAGGTCTCCTCCTTACTCTATGGTTTGATTGAGGAAACACGGCTCAACTTCTATTCCATGGGACTTAAAACTTGTCTAATGACTAGGGGGCCAAGGGTCAATTTCACAAAGCCCTAGGATTGATCTTGACTCGAGGTTATACAATTCAGGTTAACCCATTTTAGGGTGCCTTACTATCCTAGCCTCAAACATAGGGTTGCAATGCAATAGCGCTTCACACTAATGACGTCACAAAATCCCCGGCTGTCAGACAAACATTGTCTCACACACGTAGTGTACATGGACGCGCACAGTCGCACACGCACACGTTTGCATGGTTGCAATGTTTGTCTGAGATCCGGAGCTTTTTTTAGCGTAAGTGCGGAGCGCTATTATGTCCTATGATTGATAGTAAGTTTTCGGTGAAAAGTGTCATCTTAATTTGCTACCTGCCTTTCATCATATCGTAACTAGGAGGCCAAGGGTAATATAGGGCCCAGTTTTATGGCTCTGCTTACCGTAAGCATAGATTTGGCGCTTAATACAAAAGCAGATGAGATTCTATTTTATGGACAGGCAAGGAATTTTCAGTTGTGCGCATGTGTAGTTCACGTAACGAAGGATTTATCAAATACTCGGCAAGAAAATCGGCGTTAGCCCTGTAAGCGGAGAATGAGGATCATAAGCATAGAATTCTGCAGTAACCGCTTACCATGAAACTGGGCCCAGGTGAACTGCTTATTTTTAGGTGACACTAAAATTGCAGATGCGTCATAGGATATGTACGAAACATTCTGCTGAAAATTACCTTGGATCCTGTTCCTATTCCCTAAGGTTTAGTCGTTACATGGAGTAACGCTACATTTTTTTTCGGTAAGAGAACTGTTAAATTTTTATTGGAACAGACCTGTCGTCTGTATGATTTCTGCCCTCGTTACTGATTGGCGTGTGAAATGTGTAATTGCTGTCCATGCAAACGAGGATCTCCGTTAGGTGTCCTAGAATGTCATCTCACCCCTTTTAGTTTGATCAGGTTGTGAATATATGTCCCCGAATGTTATTATCAACCGCAATTCCCTGAGATGAGTTGTTTGCAGAGAGTTGATTTCTCAGAGGGGTTCTGGATTCACACCGGACCTATCTCCGGTTTGGACGATTTTGGACATGGAACTCTGTAGGATAATTGGTTATACCGGTATTTTTTGTCCTGTAACTTTGCACGGGTACGCATCTTCAATCTTGATCAGTGACAAGACTGTCGAGTTATATTGCCCAGGGTAAAATGTACTGTACTGGGCCCAATAGCGCTGCGCACTTGCGCTAAAAATAGCACCGAACCTCAGACAAACATTGCAACGTGGCCATGCAAACGTGTGGTGAGTGGAAGTATAATGTGTGCGCGTCGCGCGTGGTGTGACGTCATTAGTGCGGAACGCTATTTCATGGATTCCGTTACCGTTAGCAAAAATTCTTCGCTTACGTTAGCAGAGTTTTTTTTGGTTACGGTTAGCGTATTTCATGGGAGAGTTTCCTTTTTGGTAACGGTAAGCAAGGAATTTCTGCAGAATGCATACGACAGCGCGTTAGCAGAAAATGATCACGGTTACCCTAGAAATTCTTCGCTAACGGAAAATCTTGCTAACGGATTCCATGAAATAGATTTCACGCATAGCAGTATACCCGTAAGCACAAAAATAGGCTGTAACAGATTCCATGAAATTGGGCCCAGTACAGTGTCAGTGTCAGTATGTAATGTGTATAATACACACGATTGTACTGTATGTATATTGTAACACCACTATAACGAACATTTGGGTATACCGAACATCATCCTGGCTCCCAATTTTTGTGAACAATACAAACCGAATATGGTTCTTAAACCATCCTGCATGCCCTGTTTGTTAATGACATTCCACTGTACGTATATAGGCCATACATGTACAGTTATCTTCATGTCATTTTACAAATTTACATGCTCAGCAAACTTCAATACATGCTGTATCTGTGATATGCCATACAAGACTACATACCGGTAATTACCGGTATGTAGGCCTATTGTACATTCATGTATTGTGTATCTAGTGTGTAGTCTAGTGGAGAATTCCTCATATTGTTGTGGAAAAAATAACATGTCACCCAGAATTATATGCCTCATGCACAGTCACTGTTTACATTGTAGGCCTATACAGTTGTCCTCAAACTGAAACCAAAATCTTGCATAATTTGCCTGTCATAATGGTGTGTGATTGGAGGTCAGTTTGTGTTGGCTTTGTTTATTTTGGCCAGATTCTGTTTCATTGGGTAGATTGAATTGTAATGTACATTTGTTCAGCGATCTTTTGGGGTTTGGTTGTGTACTTTAAAGGTACAGAACAGGATTGGTTACATAACCCAAACATAAATGTTCACAGATTTACGTATAACTTTCAGGATATGAAGACGGTGCTGGTAGAAACACATTGTTAAAATATTTCCGCCTGAAATGCCTTATTTATCCAGAAATTAGTAAAACAACGACCAAGAATAGTTTTTGATGAGGTTTATTATTTTATGCACATTTTGGATCAGACAAAGTACGAGTGTTGTTCTGTGACCTTTACCAATCACATAGTATACATTTAATAATGTGCAGTGCAGTGCACAATGGTAGAAAATTGATCCAGTTCATTTAGTCAATGATCAGTGAGCCAATCGTTCATGCCCCATTTCACAATGGAATCCATATTCCAAGAAATTCCTTATCGCATCGATTATTTTGTCGGTGATGAAAAAAAACAAAATCACCTAGGTGATTACGCATCCAACATAGATGACATAACTGCTTCTCTGTTGCCAGGGCAACATCCTTGATTGCCATGGAAACCTTTCATAGTGATGAACTGTCAACTCTTTCTGTGTGGCAGTTCTGTCAGTCTGAACTCTCCTAATTGAGCTCCTATTTGAGCTTCTCTAGTTCAATGACCAGTTGATGGCCTTCTATTAAGATCGGTGGCCTCAATGGAATCATTCTTTACATTTCATCAATACCACATGTGTATGTGTACACTCCACTTCAAGGCATTGTACAACATTGGTAACGGCCATAAAAAAGATCTGCACTACTGGTTGTAATGTAAAGTTGATGTTTGTACACTAATCCTCCTGCTGGGAAATATTTTACTATGAAATGTTGTCATCATTATCATCATCATCAAGAAAATGACATTCTGAGTACACTACATTGTGCCCTGGGCGCCGCTTTGTAGGGGGCGCAAAAAAAAGAGAGAGAAAAAAAGGAGCTGTACTGTTGAAGTTATTGGAAATCTAATCCTATGAATAAACAAAGAAAGTTTCCAAATGCCAGATTTTTAATATTTTTTTATTGGCATCAGAAGTTGGGGGCAATTTTATTACTTGCCCCGGGTGCTGTTTTCCCTAGATGCCCCGCTGTGGTCCAAATACAAGTACACCATCAATACCTCAACAGCACATCAGCTTATTTCAGGTCGATATTAATTTAATATTTTCAAATGAAATAAAACACTGATAGAAACAACCGAAAAATCTATGAGACAACATAAGCCATCATCAAAATCTTCTTGAAAACTCGAACGTAAATTTTGATGACATTTTTCACAAGTTAGCGAATAGTGCTCCGCATTAATGACGTCACAAAATCCCCGGATGTTAGACAAACATTGACTCAGGTAGTGTACATGGACACGCACACCCACGCACGTGTGCATGGTTGCAATGTTTGTCTGAGGTCCAGAGCTATTTTTAGCGCAAGTGCGGAGTGCTATTGTTCACAGGTTAATAGCAAAATGCATTTGGAAAAACTGTACTACAGTATGGTTGAATTGATGCACTGTGCCTTTAATTATTAGCCAAAGTCGTACATTCCATGCCCAGTGACCAGATGCAACCATTGTTGGTATGAGAAGGTAGAGATCAAAGGAACCTATCTTTTTTTTACTATCGATCCATGGGGTCTTGTGGCATTGAGCAGACAGATAATGTACATAATGGTGCATTGTGTAGCTCGTCTAGACAGGTAGCTAATGTATAGAGGGTCAGATCAATTAATTTTCTCGGTACTCACTCGGGCGATTAAAGCTAGGCAGAGGATTTGAAACATTCTTAAACCTCCATCTTTAGTGTGAAAATTACACTGTTTGAACAAAATTTCGGACGCAGACTTTCTGTGAAAAAATTGCCCCTTTGAAATGGCACTGTGTCTGTAAAGGAAATTCTTGTGCATTTGAGAATGGCCATAGAATTTGATTTGATTTGAATCAAAATAACCAGCCATATCAGTGGAGATATCTTAATTCAGTATGGCTATTTGATGTTGGTGAACAAGACCCCTTCCGTTTTCAAACCTTTGTTTGTGATGAGGATGAAGATAGAGATTTCTCTGGCTACATTCAACTGTACAACTACATACAGTGGTGAAATTTCCAACTACCGGTACAGACAGTGGTGAAATTTCCAACTTCAGATAGTGGTGAAACTTCCAACAACAGACAGTGGTGAAATTTCCAACTACCGGTACAGACAGTGGTGAAATTTCCAACTACAGATAGTGGTGAAACTTCCCACAACAGACAGTGGTGAAATGTCCAACTACATGTACAGACAGTGGTGAAATTTCCAACTACACGTACAGACAGTGGTGAAATTTCCAACTACATGTACAGACAGTGGTGACATTTCCAACTACATGTACAGACAGTGGTGACATTTCCAACTACATATACAGACAGTGGTGAAATTTCCAACAACATTACAGACAATGTTGGAATTTCCAACTACATGTAGGCCTACAGACAGTGGTGAAATTTCCAACAACAGACAGTGGGGAAATTTGTACTACATGCATTTTCCCTAATTTAACCACTTCCGAGGCAAAATCCCCGCTACCCAACAACAAACATTAGTCACTTTATAGTGCAGACATTTAGTTTTTTTTAATAACAAGCCAGATATAGCTCCCCTGGACTCAAACCTATATCCTTTAACATCCTGCCACTGCCTGATTTTCCCCGGATTTTTGTGGTTGAGGGGTTTCCAATGCAGTTTTTGCCCTGTTTTTACGACTCTACGATTTGATTTATGTTCAAACTCGAATTGACTCACTGAATGGTAGTTATTGGTACCAGGAAATCCAAAAATAGGTGCGTCCTTTTCATGAATTTTTGTGTGGATTTCAAAAGAAACATGCTTGGTTGGACCACGGTATTCCTTCCTCCATGGTTGGACAGGCCCCTAGTATTAAAAAAGAAAAGCTTTCACGGGTAGTCAACGATTTCACGGTGAACTACTCGAGTGAAGTAGCATATGTACTAGTTCACAGGTGCCCCAATTAGTTTATTTGCTCCTCCCAAAAGTTCATGTATTTTTAGCTTCGACCATTGTTGCAAAGCACCGAAGAGAAATATTGTCAATTCATTGCTAAGGGTTACTACTAAACCAATTATAGTGAGGTTTTTTTTTTGCACTCTACGGCAAACCATTGTAGAAAATATGTATCATACAGATTCACATGCAAGTAGTTATGAATACGAAAGTAGAAGAGTGTTGTTATGCTAGTATAAAGTAGTAAATCAAATTTCCGTTTGAGAGTGTATGGGAAACGCAAACATTCAAACACTTCGAATTGACTGCTGGTTCAAATTGCATTGAAAATCGCAGGCTGTGTGCCGGCTGCTAATAGTACTGTTAGTACTTTTATCCTCCTGTTGCTATAGCTACAACTCATATGCAAATGATGTGGGTTTTTTTTAGTGAGTATACAAGGTGACAATTCTCCCCTGTGAGCTGCGAATGAGTGTCAAGTGCTTACAAGTACAAGTGCGGATCTTGAAAATCCATTTGCACTATTGTATTTCATCTTGTCTGTGGGCAGTGTGTGTCTCCTACGGCACCTTCCTATTCAAATCATTGTCTGATTTGGAAACATCCAAATCCTATATATACTCCTATATAATAAAACCCAAGCCCCTTCCCCTCGCTCATTGATTAAAACAAGATGTTGAACATGTAGGCCTACATTTTGGCTGATCTTAAAATGTCCAGTTACATGTTTTTCTTTAGAACTGCATTTCACTGAGAGAGTGAAATAGAGCCTAATAGGCCAGGAGCCCATAACATTTATTCATGCGAAAAGCGCCGGAACCGTCGACCTCATGGAGTGAAAGGATCTGATGGGGACATCACAAAAATGCATTGCTGCCCAGTCTAGGGCATGGCCTAAGCTCCGAAATTACGTAATAAAGACGCCATTACCGAAAAACCTATTTTTGACAATATCTCGAAAAATTATACATGGTAGTATCACAAATGTGGTCTCTACACCTATGTTTTCATGGTCAATCTTGACGTTGAACACCATTGTAGTGCCTGAAAATGTGTAGTTTAGCATATATATCATCTGAATGTGCGATGCCATTACCGAAAAACCTATATATTTTTGACATCATCTCAAAAATTGTTTGTGACAATACCACAAAATGGATGTCTACACCTGTTTTTATGGTCGAATATTCACAACAATTCTAGCACCTTAAATGCTAACTTCACCATAAAGCATTGGTTAAATTGTTTGTAACTTATACTTTTTCAATGTAGCTTATGTGTGTACCTATAGGCGACTTGCAGGGCCATTGTGTCCTACATATTGAATGGAACTACTAGTTCTGACATCACGGCTTGTTCGAATTAAGCTATAGTACAGAATGCATTGATATTTAGGAGGATCCATCATACATGTAGGACTGGTTATATTTAACTTGGTTTAGCTCTGCTACTGCAATAGCACTCTGCACTTGCGCTAAAAAATAGCACACCGGATCTCGGAAAAACATTGCAACCACGGCAAACGTGTGGTGAGTGTGCTTGTGCGCATGGATGAGAAGTTTGTCTGACTTCCCGGAATTTTGTACATGCGCACGCTGGCCAAATCACTTGTGTGACGTCATTAGTGCGGAGCGCTATTCAGAGTTCTCTATATAGTCAGCCTTCAGTCATTCTCTCTCTCTCTCTCTTCTTTGTGAATATATTGATTGGAAAGCTCCAAACACGAAAATCCTTTTCCAAATTGCATAGATTTTTGTTAAAAACTGCAATTCCCAGAAGAAATTTGGTAAAAAGCAGGGAGACTGGCGTGAAATATCTCCCTGTGCACCAGCAGGCATTACCGATCCCTACATCAAGCTCAAAGTGTCTGCACTGTGAAAAATAAGAAAATCCGATTTAACGAAGATGCGACCTGATAGATGTAAAAGGGGTTCAGTCACGTGGGTTTGCTCCTGGGATGTGGGGAGACAGCACTGAACCTCTGGTTATCTCAGATATGTCTATCTGTTCCTGAGTGTTGTAATAGTAAACAGAATTGACATTCCTTTATAATACACCTAAATACCGTTTCGTTAAAGTCATTCAGAAGATGGACAATCTGTGCATAATCACCATGCTGTGCTGTGTTTTTGGAAACGAAAGCAGAGTTGGCTATTAAACTGTATTATGCATCTAGGCCTAACTGTATAGTCATTTCCTTAAATGGAACTGTTCTTGGCTTCTGACTGCCAAACGAACAAAGATAACTGACTATGATGAGGGACACCACCAACATAGGGCTGGATATCTCAGTTGGTAGAGCGCCTGTGCCATATATTCAGGAGGTTGCTGGTCCGAATCATGCTGCAGTAATTTTGCCTTTGTTCACCTTTCAATAAGTATTTCCTGGTAAATTTAGACATGGGAAACTGAGAATCATCCAAGGTTTTAGAGATGGCAACAGATATTCTCAGAACTTGCTGTTTTTTTATTAAAACCAAACGAATGCCCTTTTTTGCCACTTCACCTCCATATTCCATGTTCTTGTCAAGCCCCTGTTTATGATTTCTCAGATATTCTACATGGCTTTAATCAATTAAATCCTGTGGCGTCGAAACCAAATCCAGCAAGATCTTTGCCACGGGGCACCTTTTTTCGGAATCCGCAATTTGAAAGTAGGTGTCCCTTTTCAATGCATACCAAATAGGGAAGCGTGTGATTTTCATGTACCGATACGCACATGCTTGCCCTGTGTTCATGGTCGCATGTCCTAGTTGTTATGCATGACAGGAAGATGTGCGTCAGCGAGCGATAGCTGCAATATGATATATTTATATTGATTTGTTTTATTTCCAAAGGCAATATTTACCGGTCCAGGGACCTCTAATCAGTTTCAATCATCTCTACAGATAATTTTGTTGGCTAACATCCAGAATATGGAACCCTCTCTGACATTCGGGTCAAAGTTATAAAGTGCAGTGGGGTTTATGTGTCTTAAAGGTGCAGTGTGTTGCATAATTGGTATTAAAGGTCACAGATCTTTTGTCTAATCCAGCATGTCGGCCCCTACATGAAATGATGAACCGGGAAAATTTGAGCTCAATCGGACATCTGAGTCATGAGAAAATAGCAAAAACCCGACTCAATTTTTCTTTGATCTTACCCCGAGATCAAAACTGTTTTCGGTCTTTGTTGTGCTAATTTCTAGATAAGTACATGTACATGTACACCATTTCAGGCAGAAGTAGTTTATCGGTATGTTTGTATTAATACATGCAGCACCATCTTCATATCCTGAAAGTAATACGTAAATCTGTGAACATTTCTGTTTGGGTATGTTACAAATTCTGTACTATAGCTTTAAAGCCTGGTTTTTATGCTTCATGCAAGGTACTACATGTATGATGCATTGTGTGAAGAGAAATGGATGTTGCATACCGGTATTCACATTGAATGTTCCCTAGTCAAACATTATAAAAAATAATAGTTCACCATAAATATATAATCTCAAATATCCTTACTTTCACAATTTAAGTATTTGGCTTTTTTCATTTCTTTTCAGTTTCACTAGCCACACCTTGTGAATTTTTTTTCATGATCCAAATTTCAAGGCACCTGTATGATTATTTTTTTACATCATCAAATGAACATCATGTTGATATGATTGCTGATGTTTGTTTGTTATTTAATTTTTATTTCATTTGGACATAGAAGTTTAATGATTAGGCTACATGTACACACATGTAGCTTGTCTCAGATTTATGAATGGTGTGTAAAGATTTGGTATCTTGAAGTTGTTTATTTTTTGTGCTGTTTATTTTGCTCTTGGGAAAAATTCACAGCCCTAGGCCTAGCCTGATATTGGTAGCTTGCTCACTGGTACTAGTCCCTTGCATGGTCTTTATACATGGGTCACTGAAACAGTTGATTCATTTTTCAAGGATGAATGTTGTAACAGCTGCCTATTATAGAAGAGAAACCCAGAATTTTTATGGTAGCAGGGGAAGTTAATGATTTACAAGGTGAAGTGTAAAAATGTTAAGCAGTGTAACACACACACACATGCAGTGAGTGGGGTCTTGCATGTGTTGTGGCTGTGGGATAAAGTAGACTTTGGGACATCACCATGCCAACAGCTACGCAAAAGCCACCCCTGCGCAATGTACTGCTTGTATAAATACCCAACCTTTTTGGATACTCATTTTTCAAGGGTGGTGCCAAGGGTTGTTGTAAACAGTCGCAGAGATTGTGCCTATAGTATGTTGTGCGTGTGTATATTATGCACTGACTGCAGAGTGCAGAGGAAATCACGATGTCTCTATCGCCGTCATCAAATGTCGAGCTCCGCTTCTTTCGACAGTTAAGTCATGGACGTAATCCACAGTTCTGGTTAGTTTGATTTGTTAATAGTGTCCTCCTAAAGATATGGAACGGTGTTGATGACAAGGGTTAATTTCCAACTTTTTTAAGGGAGGGTTTTTGTTGGTGTTATGTGTGCGTGACTACTAACAACAACGTGATGCTATGGCCATGATGAGGAGAAGAGCGCACCGCCGTTTCGGAGACGGACGCTACAACAAGACCGGTGCTGGGAACGTTGAGCTGAAGGTCTATCGTAAATTGAACCGTGATCGAAACCAGCAGTTCTGGTTAGTCATGTTAGTGTAAGAAGTTGCTTGCTGAAAAGGTTGATTTTTTAGTCAGTGTTGTCTTGAACCAGTGACGATAGTGATAGATATATAGACTGCTTAAAAATCGAAAGCACATTTTTGTTTCCACATTATTCACAATTTGTCATGTTTGTTGTAGTTTCTTGCTCGAAACTTGTCCTTTGACAGTGCTTTGTGTATTGTTTTGCAATCAGCAATCACTAAAAAGTGAAGATCTTTCTCTTTGAAAAGGTTCTCCCAGTCCCAGTAACATGTCCTTCATAATGAGTACTGAAACACTGACCCTCCATCATCATGATCATGTTGTATCAACCTGATACTGTACTTTGCATTGTATTACAGTTTAGATTGTAATGAGTTGCTAGGGTCCTTTTCCAAACCTAGGCTCAGGCTCTGGCTCCGGCTCTGGCTCTGGCTCTGGCTCCGGCGCTGTCATCCATTATGCTGAAAATATAGGTTGTGGCTTTTCATTGAAGCTGAATCTCTGTTTTCTTGTTCAAAATAGAGCGTCTATACTTCCAAACCGTAGCCAAAAACCATTATTTTGATACCCGTTGTTTTAGAATGGATTCACGAAATGGAGCTAGAGTCGGAGCCTGAGCCGGAGCCGAGGTTTGAAAAAGGGCCTTGGGCTCTGGGAAATGATCAGTTATTGATATTAAATCATTACAAGTTTCTTTTTCCTTTGTGGTTATGTGGTATCATTTTTTTTTCAATTTGAGTGACTGTAATTTTGCAAAATATAAAAACGTTAACAATTGTTCTGATGTTGATAAAAACGACCCTGTCTACAAAAAGCGTCATAAAGCTTTATTATGATGGTGATATTTCATATGTTTGTGAAGGCTTAATAAACTGCCTGTAAGTTATGATAAAAAGATGTTTAACTTTCCATGCATGCATTCATAGTTAATGTCGCAACCAGTGTACATTGGTTAATTACAGAGGTTGCTAAATACAAACAATGCTCTTCTATCATTAATATGTTTCATTATGCGCATGTACAACATCACATACAAACAATTTATCAGATCATGCAAGTACACATACCTTTACCCCCTCCTTACAACATGTATAATTTGTAATGCTGTGAATATTTGGACAGCATTTATTTCTTTTTCGTTCGCAGACCTTAAACAGAGTTTGGAGTGCTCTCTTTATAAAAATAGAATTGATAAATATGTTTGTTTGCCAAACTAAAGGTCACATGTCAATATTTATCTCTGGCTTCCTGATAAATGCATCCCATTTTTTTTTTTTTAATGGATGAAATTTCAATTGCTGCATATCTCAGTTAAAGGTAATATCATACTTCGGTTTTCATCAAAGAAATACAGATTCATAGGCAAAAATATCAAGACAGATACAGTAACAGTTATCTGTGAAAATTTCAGTCCCATACGGTGCCCACTTTTTGAGAAAACAGTGAAAAACAGCCACAGTATTTCTTAAGTCTTTCCTCTTTTATTTTTTATCTTTAAAAAGATCAAAAAGATTTTTGGTCGTTGTTTTACTAATTTCTGGATAAATACACCATTTCAGGTGGAACAATTTTAACGGTAGGGTTCTACTAGCATCATCTTCATACCCTGTAAGTTATACGTAAATCTGTGAACATTTCTGTTTTGGTCTCTTACCAAAGTATGATACTACCTTTTAATAATTAAAGATTTGCCATTTCATTGCCATGGGTACCATCAATGATGAAGCCTTCATCTCCATTTGTGTATTATGGCCATGTGTGAGCTCATAATTTCAACGTGGAGCTATTTATATCTACATGTATGTAGCTCAGTGATTTCATTGAGTTGTTTAACATGTTTACTGGCCTGGGATAGGACTATAGGAGGAGTTTGTAAAATCATGTGCACATTTCATACATGCAGCTCTTATCTGACATTTTATCAAAGATGGCAGATTTTGTATCCTCCGTTGTTAACATTATATGTGCAATTCTTGCGCAGGAATTTGTACTTGCTTTGCACAGATAACCTTTCAATCTTTGTATAGTACTTGTAGTATCTAATGCTATATACTGAAGTTACAATCATTGTAATGTACTGCAGATGTTTTGGCAGTTTGCCTTTGGAGTGAGCTGCAGTGTAGGCATACACAATTGATTTATGGATGGAAGTGAAACAAATGGTCAAAATGAGTTTTACATTTAGTTTACTCATCATTTCTAGACCCAACTGGACTTGAGCTCTCCTGTCTTTTGTTTTGTTTTAGCCATTGCCTGCCTACCCAGTTAACTTTTTTTGCAAATGACAAATGTCAGGCTTTTTAAAGAAGGTGCAGTTTCTCTACTCCTACTTTTGTCATACAGCATGTCATATGTTTAATGAGCACCACATTTATAGTACATGTACCATAGAGCTACAAACAGATAGCACAGTATGACTTTTGTATAAAAGGAAAGTTACCACACATGTTCGGTATATGTTTTAAGTAACTACATTTCCATGTTTAGCATTAATACTCCAACCTGTAATTTGTAAAATTCTTCCTAAATTTTTTCATGAGTGAGATTTTCATGACGCGGCGTCTCAGCGCGCGCACATGCGCGAAAGTGAGGGAGCAGAGCAGCCAAGTGGGGGGAGGGGGTGTCCCCCCTCCCATGGTAGGGAGCTTTTTAAATGTTTAGCTCTTAATGGTGCGATCTGGTGCATACTTAAGTGACCTTTTATTTATTTTGAAAAACAAAAGGGAAACAATGCAAATAATGCTACCTCTTTTTTTTTTCCTTGTCGGGTCCTGATGCGTGAGAAATATGGGTGTCATGCGTGAGACCGTGAGACGGACCCTAAATGCGTGAGTCTCACGCACAGTGCGTGAGACTTGGTAGCTCTGGATGAGACAATGTTTGTCTGACAGCCGGGGATTTTGTGACGTCATTAGCGCGGAGCGCTATTCTCTAGACAGAGTCTTGTCCCCCAATCTGCCTTGGACATGTTGGACAAGGGAAGATATCCCATTTGATATTTCCCAAATTACCGTATATGGCAGAATCTTTGATGCCATTTTCTTCCCTGGTTCCATCCTTGTTCTGTGGCTGAACAAGCAGGTATCAGGCTATGAAGTAGCCTACATGTATATTATACAGTCCCTGTGTGATAGATAGCCAGAGGAATTTTTAAGCTAGTGTAAATGTGTACTTTGCAGACACAGCTGTTATGTTAAGGTTTACCATAGCTACAGGTGTTGCATGTGAGTATTGATTCCATTGGATTTGTTGGGTCCATTGGAGAGTTATACTGAGAGCATGGAGGAATAAATTTTGAGAGCAAGTGTGAGAAATTTTTGTAAGCTTCCACGACACTTCAAATCATAGTTCTGTTGGGATAAATGGATTTTGTCGGGTTTCTGATGACTAAAGAGTTTCACTGAGGAATAATGTGAGGTTGATATATTTTAAGATATTATACATGATTGGTAAAGGTCACAGGACAGGTCTCATACTTTGCCTTATCCAATATGTAGGCCTAGGGCCTACATGAAATAATGAGCCTGTGAGTATTTGAGCTCAATCAGACATGCAAGTCATGAGAAAATAGCGAAAACCTGACTAAGTTTTCTTTTAAAACATAAAGAATGGTTTTAATCTTACCCCGAGGGCCAAGATTGAAACTGTTTTCAGTCTTTGTTTTGCTAATTTCTGGATAAATACAGCATTTCAGGGCTTCAGGCGGAAATATTTTAACGGTATGTTTATACCATCACCATATTCATACTTTGGCCTGCAAGTTATAGGTAAATCTGTGAACATATGTATCTGTTTAGGTATTTTTACCAATCCTGTACTGTACCTTTAAGGAGAACCCAGAAAATGCACTACATCAGGATCCACCTTTACTGCAAGCTTCAGGATTACTGTACCTGGGGTGCGTTCCACTCCAGCTAACTACGTGCACGGCGCACAATGTGCGCCACCATTTTCAAACCGGAATGCCCTGTTTGCCAAACATGAACACAACGTTCGCCTAACATAGCTAAATGGTGTAGAGGAGGTGTTTGCTGAAGTTGGCTAACTACATCAATTGAATGAAAGATGGACGCAATACGCAACACTTGTTCGCCATTTGTTGCGTGTGCATTTCACTTCAAAACCCAAGCCAAACGCAAATGTCGCGAACATGTTCGCATATGTTCATGCAAGCTGAATGCACCCCTGGGTTCTGCATGCATCTAGCTTTAAACAATTTAGCAGCGTCCCAAATTGTCAATTAGTTCGGCTGCTAGACTGAGGCCATGAAACCACACTCATGCTGCTACCTCAGTTAGATTTCGTTTGAAAATGTTGAAACAAAACATCATTTTTCTTTTTCTTTGTCCTGTTTCTTTATGCAGCTTTGATGTTGAGAATGGCGCATCACAGACGAGAAGTCCGGGCATCGATGCGGCCAGCCCGTCATCCGGCCTCATCCTCTCTGCCAACCTCCCGCAGAGGAGAGAATCTTTCCTGTACCGGTCCGACAGCGATTTTGACCTCTCGCCCAAATCAATGTCTAGAAACTCATCCATTACAAGCGACTGGTAAGTACATGTTTACCCGCCCTCGCATGGTTGACATTATATGGGCATAATGACATTTCAGTCTTCGGGGATCAAGGGCCTTTTTAATAGTTCGTTTCACTGGGCATGCACTTCCATTAAGAAATCAAAATGTCTGGAGAGCTCTGCGAAAAGTTCAAGGAGGCACCCCAGCCAGCACTTTGTACAAAAATACGATTCGCATTTAAAGTGGGATTTGCAACAATCTTTTCGTCATCGTATTTTTTTGACCAAATCTAGGCAAGGAATTTTTGGTGGAACTACTCTCCTTTACCAATGACTACAAACCTTGGGGCCTTTTCCAAACCTTGTCTCCAGCTCGGGCTCAGGCTTCAGCTCCATTTCGTGAATCCATTGTAAAATAACCGGTATCGAAATAGAGGCTTTTGGCTGTGGTTCTGATGTAGATTTTCTAGTTTGAAAAGGAAAACAGAGCTTCAGCTTCAATGAAAAACCACAACCTATATTTCCAGCATATGGATGACAGAGACGAGACAGGAGCCTGTGAGCCGGAGCCAAGGTTTGGAAAGGCCCTTGGTCAGATGCCAAAAATTGGAATGTGTCATTCAAACAAACAAATATTTTCTTCCTCTTTTTTGTTGTTGTTTACCCCATACTGCCATGCATTCGTGTAAGTCATGAATCTATCTCTACAGGATACGTTAGATTAGATTGGCGAAGGCAACTCTCCTTGAGAAAAAATCCTATGGATCAAGCTCGGCTCGAGCAGTAATCCCATGCGTTTATGCTTGTAGTATTTCAACTGATTGCTCCCCTTGCCTGTGTCAGTTTAAAGTCATGGACATGTACATTGTGTACGAGGATGTTGTGCATTCTGCATACAGTCAGCTCCAAACATTCATTAGTACTGGGGACAATTTTATGGAGCTGCTAAGAACAAAAAATTGCTTAGCACAAAAAATGTTTTGCCTAATTATTTACCATTACTATTAATTATAAACCATTATTTAAAATTCAATTTCATATTCATGGTCGGTGAACAACTACAAGTTATTCACAACACAAGGAATTTTTGTTGTAAATCCTGTTGTTATGAAGACAGCAATTTCATGGTTAGCAAAATGTTCGCGCTAAGCAGGGTCTTGAAATTGGCCCCTGGATCTTCTGAATCTGTAGCCTCATCTTTTGGGTGCCCTCGAGCTCTGTGGACTACAGAAATACTGAGCACTACAGCATACAGGCAATAGATGACAAACATGGTCGATTCAGACACGGCCAGCCAGCAAAGCTGTGAAACTGCCTTATATACTTGATTGAACTAGACAAAGTGACGTGTCTATGAAGAGGCTAATTGGGACACCTGTCTTCTCCCTTCCCACTTGATGTCTGTAAGGCCCCTCCCCCTCCCCCTCCCCCTCCCCCATACTTCAAAATCAAAATCCGACAGCATTTATAAAGTATTCAAAAATGGAAATAAGCAATGCCACTTTTGAAAAGGTGGGAAATGGGTAGTGGGTGGCATTTTTTGTGTGTGGGTGGTTTTCTCAGATAAAGGTAGTATCATACTTTGGTTTTTATCAAAGAAATGCAGATTCATGGGCAAAAATATCAAGACAGATACAGTAACAGTCATCTGTGAAAATTTCAGTCCCATACGGTGCCCACTTTTTGCGAAAACAGTGAAAAACAGCCACAGTATTTCTTAAGTCTTTTCTCTTTTATTTTTTTATCTTTTAAAAGATGAAAAAGATTTTTGGTCGTTGTTTTACTTATTTCTGGATAAATACACCATTTCAGGCGGAACAATTTCAACGGAATGTTTCTACCACCACCATCTTCATACCCTGAAAGTTATACGTAAATCTGTGAACATTTCTGTTTTGGTTTCTTATCAAAGTATGATAACTACCTTTTAATAAGAGGCAGTTGAAAATTGTAACCATCAAGCACAAGCACATTAGGCAGAACCAAGTCATTGCTGTTTACTGCAAGGAAGCTGGCATCTTGAATGTTCAAATTACTGTATTTTTTTCTTTTCATGTCTGATTTTCTTTTCACAGTCACAATGCAGAGGACGTGATTGTCACGCCATTCGCCCAAATTCTTGCCAGTTTGCGGAGTATTCGCAAGAACTATGCCTCACTCACAGGGTTACCGTCAAATTTTAACAGGTAAGCTGCAATGTATGTATATGTAAGCAGAGATACATGTAGACTGGTACTCGATTTAGACTGGTACTCGTCACCCTGACATTTCAGATAAGCCCTTTCGAAACTTCAGCATAGGTTTCAACTCGTGCATTGTCTTTGTCATCTTAAATGTGGAAATACTGTTTAATTGTGGTTTTTTATTGAAGTTTAATAAAACTCATTTTTCTTGATCAAATCATAGTAAATCATGTATACTCAATGAAATCAATGAAATCTTGGCGAAATGTCTTTAATTTTAGATGCCTGTTCTTTAGTAAGCTCAGGAACCCAAGCCAGGGTTTCAAAAATAGCAGACAAGGGAAATAGGCCTACACATTTCCATATACACAGGCGTCCTTCATAATCCCCTATCATACACTTTCAAGAGGTTTATCCTTTTTTTGTTTCCCTGAGTTTTGGTCCCTTTCTCAAATTTCGACACATGTATTGTTTTAAACTCCCAGAACCCCTGCAACATGTGCACACTCTGTAGATTTTCAAGACATATGGTATTGCTGCCGAACATCTCGTAATGCTCATATATTTGACGTAGGGCCTTGTTGCACTAGACGATTTTGACAGGCTATTTGTGGGCAAGCAAAGAAAAGACTTTGACAGCACAGGAGACAATTTCAGGCAGTGTTATTATCCCGAAGAGAATAAAATGTGAAAATGAAAGGTAATTGTTATTACTTCGTGAAGATTGCCTGGGTCTGTCCGTCTCGAAATTGCCTTTTGCGACAAAGCTTAATAGAGTGCTGAAAGACCTGGACTAGTGGAATTGAGTGCATTGTGTTGGAGCTACATGTATCTTGAAGAGGTCATAATACGTGGGAGGTTATACAATACTACAGTGTCTGTCAATTCATGCTTGTAATATGCTCATTGGATACTCACTGGTCAGATACAAGTCATCGTCCTCTCCACATGCACTTCTCTACCTGTAGCTGAACCCCTTCTCGTTATAAAAGCTTATCGGCGCATTCTTGATCATTTGATTGGTTCATCCAGGGGCCTGCCACGCCCGGCAACAGTGGAGATCTGAGGTCCCTGTTGCTTTTAAAGTTGTTTCAAATTCACCTGGCTTGAATTGATGCTTTTTTAACAAGAACAAACAAACACTCAAACAAGTGGGCGATGCGTTGATAGTGCTTGGATGAATTTGAAAAAGTGCATGGACTTTCAATTTACAGATGAACAACGATTCATATAGTGCCTGCATGATAATCTGATCAGTTTCAGAGTTTTTCCTATAAAGGTAGTATCACACTTTGGTAAGAAACCAATACAGAAATTTTCACAGATTTGCGTATAACTTACAGGGTATGAAGATGGTGGTGATAGAAACATACCGTTAACATTGTTCTGCCTGAAATGGTGTATTTCTCCAGAAATCAGTAAAACAACTACCAACAATCTTTTTGATCTTTTAAAAGATCTAAAATAAAAGAGAAAAGACTTAAGAAAAATACTGTGGCTGTTTTCTTTTTACTGTTTTCTAAAAATATTGGCACCGTATGGGCCTGAAATTTTCACAGATGACTGTTACTGTATCTGTCTTGATATTTTTGCACATGAATCTGTATTTTGTTTAGTATTATAATACTACCTTTAAAAGTAATATCATACTTACCAAAGCCGATCCTTTTCCATTATGAAGCCGAAGAAAGGCTCCGGCTTCACCATAAGCTCTTCATTTCATTTAGGACATAAAATGACGATAGCACAATAAATGCCAAGCCTGGCTCAAGCTTTATTTCATTAAGGCCCCATATGTTTGCATCACATCAAGAAAAGGGTTCACTACTGGGTTCGATGACTATAAAGGGAATAAAACAACTTTTTGTAAAGAGACTTACCGAAATATTTGTTCGTGGTGTCCCCTTCAATATTATTAGCAAGGTAAAAATTTGTGGAAAGAGGGCAGGGCTTCGATTTTTGAGGGAAATTATGGGGTAAAAACGGTAACGAAGATGCGACTTTCCACTCACACACAAAACGATAATATGGTCTAGTGTCTGCTCTCATTGTGTGGACTTTTGATACATTGGTTGTAGGTACCAGACTAAACTACACTAGCCAGACCAGACAAAATGGCCAACGGGCTGTTTTCAAGTTTGCAACAATCGCGTAAGAAAATTGTATTTTTATTCTGAAATGTTGCACAAAATTCTTCTATCTGGGGCTTTAAGGACTCGGGAACCATTGCTGAAAGTCGAAAAATATCATTTGGGAACGGAAGAAACTATTAAGGGCCTGTTTGTTTTTGACGAATCCTGCGGATCCGGATCCCATTTTAGCGTACCCTGCATAGGAGGTGGATCACAAAATATCGGATCCTTTGCGTGAAACAAACAGGCCCTAAGTTGTTTTATTCCCTTTATAGGTATCGACCCGTTAGTGAATCCTTACCGAGAAAATAACTTGCTGTGATTCTTTGTCAACCCCTCCCTGTGCCTCTTCCTATTCCTGTGCCATTTGGATCTAACGCTGATAATCACATTCACTGTGATATACAAGATAATTACATATTTTCCTTCTCCGCTCCTCTACATGGTCACAAGCTGGGCTAATCACCCTGGGAATCACCATGATGATCCTGGCATGATGCCAATTAATTTCACCCCGAAGTGTGATCTAGACGAGAAAAAAAAAACAATTGCTCCAAGCCATCCCATTATCCCCCCTCTGGGAGAATAATGGCGATTGCATCACTGCTTTCTTAATTCACCAGTGCTCTCCTCATTAGCTTATAATTATAGGGAACTGTGTGGAGGCTTTTTAAGAGGTTAATGGTTTTTAATCCTTCAGATTGCCAGTTCAAATAAGAGTCAGGCTTTTTACAAGAAAACAAATTTTATCCGTCATTTAAGCCTGCCTTTAGTCTGTAGTTAGTATGGCTTTATTGGCTCGTGCCTGTTTGTTCCATTCTTTGTTGTCAGGGGTCTCCAATTCTGACATTCACTTTCAGCTCACTGCGACTTGAATCAGTTCGAGTCATTTGATAATGAATAACGAACGGAGATAATTGACAATTTGTGACATTGCCAACACAAGGCTTGGTAGCTCAGTTGGTAGAGCACCGGTATGGTATTTCAGGGTCGCAGGATCTAATCCTTCTCGAGTCAATTTTAGTTGTTCACCTTGCAACGAATCAGTCAAAAATGGTATTAAGCAACCAGGCGTGAAAATCGATCCTGGAATAGAGAAATCCATTTTGGGGATCATTAGGAAAATCAAATCTGGGGCCAATCTCATAAAACTGTTAAGCTCAAGCATGCTAAGCATGACATTTCTGTCTTAATAAAAACAGGGTTAACAGCCAAATTTCCACGTGTTGTGTATCACTTGTGATTTTTCTTTGGCTGTTGTTTGCTGACCATGAATATCAAATAGATTTTTTAATGGCGGTTTGTTTTATTGGGCAAGACATTTTTGTGCTAAGCAAATTTTTGTGCTTAACAGTTTTATGAAATTGGCTCTTGGGCTTTGGGAGCACTTCATGCAGACACCAAGGCAAAAGCATGGAGCTATAAAAAGAAAGGTAGTATCATACTTTGGCAGGAAACCAAAACAGAAATCTTCACAGATTTACCTATAACTTACAGGGTATAAAGATGGTGATGGTAGAAACATACTGTTAAAATTGTTCTGCCTGAAATGCTGTATCAATCCTGAAAAGAGTAAAACCAGTGTCCAAAATTATTTTTTAATCTTTTAAAGATAAAAAATAAAAGAGAAAAGACTTAAGAAATACTGTGGCCGTTTTTCATTGTATTCTCCAAAAGTTAGCACCGTATGGGGCTGAAATTTTCACAGATGACTGTTTCTGTATCGTCCTTTATCTTTGCCCATGAATCTGTATTTCTTTGACAAAAACCAAAGTATGATATTACCTTTAAAGAGCTACTAATGAAAGAAGATTTGTCCAGCATGAAAAAAATAATTCCTTTGAATTGAGACTTGCTTTAAACTAATCAGCTGCACATGGGTTATCTGTAAGTTTTATTGAATTATAAAGTAAACTGAATAATATTCTACTCCTTTGTTCCAGCTTACAAGCTGCATTGCCTTACATTTTCTAATTCTGGCCACATCTTTGTTTTGTAAGAGATTCCCTCAGGAAAAAATTATATATTTTTTACCACTTTGTCTCCCTTTGTTTGAATATCCCTGCCATCATCCCCTAGGCTACTGTTAGTGTTACTGTGTGTTTTATTTATTTATTCATTCATCAAATCCAACAGCGGAAGAACATCCACTTACAAGAATAAATAGAACTTTAAATAAACATATATCTAAATCTGTCGGATTATTACAAAAATATGTACTTCATGTAAATGCATTACATTCGTAATGAACGCTACTCGTATGGAACAGTTATTTTTGTATCGTCTCCTCATAATTATACCATGTTTGTTCAGTTTTTGCTATTAAAAGGCTTCAGCAATGGATTAATTCGCTGTGACATTTACTGTAAATGTCACAGTAA
The DNA here is from genome assembly GCA_963971285.1 of Astropecten irregularis. Classification (NCBI taxonomy): domain Eukaryota; kingdom Metazoa; phylum Echinodermata; class Asteroidea; order Paxillosida; family Astropectinidae; genus Astropecten; species Astropecten irregularis. The sequence goes on from OZ020253.1 coordinate 10,355,955, forward strand.
ATTTGAATAACTGTATCTTCAAGGCTCAGATACTATTAAAGGTAGTATCATACTTTGGTAAGAGACCAAAACAGAAATGTTCACAGATTTACCTACAACTGTTACTGTATCTGTCTTGATATTTTTGCCCATGAATCTGTATTTCTTTGATAAAAACCAAAGTATGATATTTCCTTTTTGAGCACCATGTAATCCTTCTTGTGCCGGATATCTGCGCTAGCCAATTTTATAAAAAGTCCTGCAAACTATAGGCTCATTCACTACTGAAAATTTGTCCTTAAAGGTACAGGACAGGATTGGTAAAACATACCTAAACAGAAATTTTCACAGATTTACGTATAACTTTCAGGGTATGAAGATGGTACTGGTAGAAACATGCCGTTAAAATATTTTTCCAGAAATTACTAAAACAAAGACCGAAAACAGGTTTTGATCTCGGGGTAAGATCAAACTATTCTTCATGTTTTATGAGAAAACAATAAGTTGATTTCTTTTGCTATTTTCTCATCACTCAGATGTCCGATTGAGCTCAAATTTTCACAGGTTTATTATTTCATGTACATGTTGGATCAGACAAAGTGTGAGTGCTGTTCTGTAACCTTTACCAATCATGTACAGGGTATTATACCTTTAATCCATGAAATAGGATCTCATTTACAGCACAGAGCGTTCTGCTCCCGCAAGCGTATATTCTATACTAATATTAAGCAGAGCAAACCCCTTGCATGATTTAGCTGATTGGCATAAGTCTTGGGAGATAAGTTCCTGGGAATTTCGGGGCATGAGCATAAATTTATATTTCCATGACTATCTGGAGGGCACGAAGTGTGGCGGTCATTTCTTAACCATCCAAACCGATAGACCTTTCTTTCGTTTACAAACATTGACTGGCAACATAACTGGTGGTTGGCAATACTTGGCATGGGCAGCCAAATGTTGCAAATCATTTTGTCTTTAAAGATGGTATGACCAAATTCAACATTTTTTCAAACTTTCCATAGCTGTACAAAATACGTAGCATCATTTCTTGTATTGTTTCTATTACATTCAGCAGTATCTTTCAATGTTTATGAAACTTTGTGTACAAATTTTGGTTAATTAATAATTTTCATGCCCGGCTTTGATGGCTCTCCGTAGTTTCCACCATTTTGTTTGGTAAGAACTTGGGCTGTGATGTTGCAAAGGAAAGGTCTATAGGCAGCCAAGACAGTTTTAAGACCCCCTTTTAAGGATGTCAATATGTGGCACGTAGTTGTGCCCCCATCTCTCTCTCCCGTGTTGCTGAATGGCAAGATGACCATCACACTCTAGACAATAGTTGTAAGGTTCCCATGGGAATTCTTGCCATCCGTTCCAGATGAGCAACCCAATACAAGTAGGGATTACTCTAGATCCCGAAATCAACCATCCACTCCCCCTCTCCCTTTTCCTCTTTTTTCACTTCACTCTTATGCCATTGAAAAGTGAAAAACACTGTACAAAGTATGGTAAAGATTGGAATTTTGTCGGTTTTTGTTAAAGGTAATATCATACTTTATCAAAGAAATACAGATTCATGGGCAAATGTGTCAAGACAGATACATTAACAGCCATAAAGTCTTTTCTCTTTTATTTTTTGTCTTTCAAAGGTAGTATCATACTTTGGTAAGAAACCAAAACAGAAATGTTCACAGATTTACGTATAACTTACAGGGTATGAAAATGGTGCTGGTAGAAACATGCCATTGAAAGTTTTCTGCCTGAAATGGTGTACTTATCCAGAAATTAGTAAAACAACGACCGAAAATCTTTTTGATCTTTTAAAAATCAAAAATAAAAGAGAAACGACATACACATGTAAGAAATACTGTGGCCGTTTTTCACTGTTTTCTCAAAAAGTTGGCACCGTATGGGACTGAAATTTTCACAGATGACTATTACTGTATCTGTCTTGATATTTGTGCCCATGAATCTGTATTTCTTTGATAAAAACCAAAGTATGATACTACCTTTAATGGCCACCGTGTAAAGACATATTTCTTGTAAACCAGTGCTATTGACTACGTGCACTATTGCTAGGACATCGGCTTATGTCAATGACTGTCACCATGCTGTGAATTTTGCGACCAATCATGGCCTTACTGCATTATTAACTGCCTAATGAGGGCGGAGCATTATTGCTGTCCTATGCAGTCAGAGATCTTGCCTTTAGGGATGTTTGTGTAGCGGCGTTGTGAGTGTGATGAACCTCGCCGTTAGCATTAAGAAAAATGACTGATACTATACAGGCACGTGTATTCCCCATGCAATCTGATCCCTGTGGAGAATGAGGATGATAATTTGGGAGTGGCAGGCTAATCATCCTATACCCACAGCTGGGGTGCTGAATTGCATAAGAAAATTGCTACAACGAGATGAAGTTGCTGGCATGCAGGGGCGTGTGAGACTGCCAGCCACATCGACTCATTATGGCCATGGATGGAGCACAGCCTGAAATTAAAACAAAATGTTGTGGGAGTTTTTTTTGGAGGGAGAGGAAAATCAGAGAAAACTCTCTTAGCACATAAGAGCGCCAACTCTGCTCACTCATGATAAGATCCAAGCTGGGATCGAACCTAGGCCCTTTTGGTTGAGACTTGAGAGGCAAGTGCCTTTAAATACGCACTCGCCATCCATGCCACCGTAAAAGGTTTATGTCATGTACACAAATATTTCAAGAGAAAAATCAGAGAACCCGGAGAACTAAAAACTCTCTTAGCACAGAAGAGGGTAACTTTGCTCACATATGATATGACCCAAGCTGGGATCGAACCTAGGCCCCGTTGGTTGAGAGGCAAGGGTTGATTTCACCAAACTCTTAGTAACTTACTATCAATCATAGGACTTTTGATGCATTGAAGCCCTATGTGGGAAAGGCCCCCTACGATGGGTTATCCTTCATAACTCGAGTTGCGATCGATCGCAGGGCTTCGTGAAATCGACCCAAGTGCCTTACGCACTCGCCACCCGTACCACCGTGAAAGGTTTATGTCATGCACAAAAATGTTTGTGAGTGTGGTGGTCATTTGCCAAGAACCAGCATTTATATATGCTTAAAACTTTAATTGTGATTTTTGTTTGTCTCCCTTTTCTTGCATAACAGACAGTCTCCCAAAGACAAGTTTCATCAAATTCGGCCGAACCCGCCAAATGTTGGTAAGATCAATCTGCCAATATGCAGCACTTGCACTTTTTGTAAATACTCAGGCTGATGTGTAAATAAACTGATTTGTGTAAATTTGGTTTCTCTATCAACACATTTGAGGGATGATTTTGTTTTTATAATACCAGATGAACTCAACCTTGGGTTGTACTTTTCCAATTTTTTTGATAACAGGCTTTGAATAGCGCTCCGTACTTGCGCTAAAAATGGCACCGGATCTCAGACAAACATTGCAACCATGCAAACGTGTGTGCGCGTGCATGTACACTACGTGTGTGAGACAATGTTTGTCTGACATCCGGGGATTTTGTGACGTCATTAGAGCGGAGCTCTATTGTAAGTAGCAAAGTGTTTGCTGGCTCAAGATGTTGGCTGAAAGGTAGCAATGTTTCAGCTGCAGACTGCTAGCCTTTATCAAGATATTTGGGCGGTGTTAAATTATATCCGTGCTTGTTTTTGGATGTGTTGGGTCTTGGTCCTTGATTGGTGTATGCCCCGTCCAATCCGGAGACAGCATGCTTCGGATTGGTGGCTTGGGCACATGCAGTGGACACCGGGTCCCAATGTCGTGGAATCTGTTACGGCCTATTTTTGTGCTTACGGGAACTGCTTAACGAGAAATCTATTTCAATGGAATCCGTAAGCAAGATTTTTGATTTAATAGCGAAGAGCTTCTAGGGTAACCGTGATTATTTTCTGTTAACGCGCTGTCATAAGTATTCTGCAGAAAAACCTTGCTTACCGTTACCAAAAAGAAAACTCTCCCGTGAAATACACCAACCTTTAATAACCAAAAAATGTCTAACGTAAGCGGATACATTTTGCTGACGGTGACTAAATTGGGCCCTGATTAGCTTGGGATTATATCCTGGGGATTACTAGGTTCTTGCTTCAGAATCGTTATTAATCAATTCGCGGACCCCAAATTAGTCAGTGCCTTGTGAAAGTTGTCATACATGTAGTCTACCTTTGCATCAGTGCCTAGGTTCAAGACGTGATTGATGCGTTGCTCTTTGCAGATGAGAATTATGGGAAGTTGGCGTTGGAAACCATGGAGGAGCTGGACTGGTGCCTGGAGCAGCTGGAATCCATGCAGACGCACCGCTCCGTCAGTGACCTGGCAACCAGTAAAGTATGTATAATACTGCATCATCTTATAGGTCTAGTTCCCCACCACACAACATTGAACATTGTTTCCCTGCCTCTCTTTCGCTCAAATCTTCACTTTTCTTTTCTTTTTTAATTTCTTCTTCTTTTTTTTTGGCAAGATGCCAGAATTTTGTTCTAATTTTGCTTCAGGACTGCAGGTGTTTTTTTTGGTTAAGTTTGCTCATCTTGGTTTGACTAATCTTCAACATTTTTATTTGTTTTGGCTTTTTCCCCAAGTACTTCTTCAGCATGATAAATCCCCCTTGGGTAGTTTGACTAAATCTCACTGCTAAAATAAGATTCGCATTATGCTAATACCGAACAATAGCTTGGGTGTGATATGACTCTCAAAAGTGTATATTTCTGTCTCAGAGTTACCGTAAACAGACACAACTTTATAATCCCAATGATTTGCCAATACATAATAACAAAGACAGATGAAGAGGTGATGGCTACATATTGAGTTTTTTCGTTTTAAACTGCAAATAAGAATTCTTGTATTTTCTGCCTGTGCCGACTTTATACTGATGGGCTTGTAGTCTCACAATTGAAATGCCACTTTGAACAGTTTGCATATTTTTAACTCTTGTCTGCCATTAAGCTCCAGTCCTTGGAGACAACAATACAAAAGTTGCGAACAGACACAAATTGACAAGAGAAGAACATTGAGCAGAGGCTTTGCAAGTTGGGAGAAGAAAAACCAAAGAACTAACTGAAAAATTAGATGAAAATTCAAAGGCAAACCTGATACAGCATTGATACCGGTGCTCTACAATCTGAAATGATGGTGTCTTCTTAATGACAAAAGTCTTTGTCGGACAGAAACCTTCAATTCTATTACAGAAAAATGTCACCTTCGATACCTACGAATGCATTTCCAAATGCACATGCGCATGCGCAAGCATAACCGCTAAAAAGAACAAAGGACCATGACGTCACCCCACACCCACACACACTGCACGTCACAAAGCGTATGTCTTTGATCACCCTTTTTTCCAGCGCGCGGTCTGCTGAGTACACGTGTTTTCTTCGTAGCCGTTCATCGTTGCATAGTGCTAACCCATCGGACTGTTATTTCTGAAACTTTGGACCACATCTGTTTCGCAGTCTAGAAAAAGATCGTTCAAGGAACCTGTGAGCAAATACTGATCCTGCAGTGGCTCATCATCATTCTACGACTCCGATGTCCACCAGTTTTGCTTCCGATGGCCAGTTGGAATCTGAAACTACCCCTGTGGCATTTGCTCGAAAATGTCATCAGAAAATTGGGCCACCTTCACGTCTTGACAGGACGACTTCATGTCACCCCAGCAAATGGACCGAATTCTCTGCCCCCACTTTTGTGGTAGCAGGTTCCGGTGGAAACCCCCAACAGTCTGCTTCCAGTTCAACGATTTCATCCTGGTCAGCATCAACAACGCAAACGACTGCAGCTGGCAGAAAGTTTTCCTGCACCGCAGGGAGCACGTTGGTCTCACCCTAGGCCAGGGCCTTCAGCCGTCCAATATTCCCGCTCCGCTACCAACGTAAGCGCTACTTCACGCTTTCCCGAAGATGCTGCTGCCTTGGCAGCCAGGAGTAGATGACCACCTACTAGGACATCTCACAAACGCATTCAGCTGCCAGAATGTTTTCCGGCACCGCAGGGAGCACGTTGGTCTCACCCTAGGCCAGGGCCTTCAGCTGTCCAATATTCCCGCTCCGCTACCAACGTAAGCGCTACTTCAATCTTTCCCGAGGATGCTGCTGCCCTGGCAGCCATGAGTAGATGACCACCTACTAGGACATCTCTTGTCCATCTTCGGATGGTACATTCAGAAGGACACTGATTCCTTTTCTACACCTCGAATGGTTCATGAAGGTTTTTCTGCACCACCCTCTCCTTTCTGATCTTTAAGTCCACACAGCACGTGGTTGCAGATCAGCCGCAGGGGCAGTTTGTACATGTACAGTGTATATAGGGCTTGATGACGGTTCGAGTCTGCCTTGCAACCCCACCTCTCACCATTTAAGGGTAAGTTTGTCAACTACCCCCTTCAAAGCATCTTATTCCAAGTTGACTCTATTCTGGTGAAGTTATCTATCGCTCAACTTCTGATCCACCTTAGCCCTAGACCCGGCTTTAGGTAGGCGAGGCTCACCAACAGCACCCAAATTCAAGCCTACAAGCCACAAAGTGTGACCACTTCATTGGCTTATCTTCTTGGAATGGCTGTTTCAGATATCATGCATGCAGCATGTTGGAGAAAATCTATCAACTTTTATATTATGATACCTGAGGGATGTGCTCTGAGCTTAGTGACAGTCTGACAGACAAGTTCTCCCTCAGCCGGACAGCAACCAGGAGTCCCACATGAGCAGCTACTACGTCCTCATACATTCATAGACGCTCTGCTCTCTGGTATGCCTGACTGTATCTGATTCTAATGTTAGCTTCATTATAGACATGCCTAGTCATTACTATTCTCCTGACTCACACACACACACTGCATTCTCCCACCCATGCTGCACTCTTTCCGGTGCTACTCTGCATTTTTTAGGTATCGAAGGTGACGTATATCTCCCCAAATCCAAGGGGATTTTCTATTCTATTAGGAAAATACTCACCTTTGATACCAAACCCTCCCTATTACTACCTGACTCTTAAAAAAAAGGGGTAATCTAGGACTTCGGCTCTGTGACGTGAAGTGTGTGTGTGGGGTGACGTCATGGTCTTTTATTTATTTTCAGCGGTTTTTGCTTGCGCATGCGCATTTCAAAAATGCATTTGTAGTTATCAAAGGTGAGTATTTTCCCAATAGAACAGAAAATCCCCTTGCATTTGGGGTGAATAATGGATATGACAACATTTGGCCATTAACAGCCTAGCAAAAAGGTCAATGTCCATATGTATCACATGGAAACAGGTTCCTGACAATAATGAGGTGCAAGTACATGCATATGCAAGAGCAAAGGGAACTTGAAGATGGGAAAAATGCAAAGAAGAGAGAAATTACAGTAAACTTCAAAAGGAAGAAACTGGTAAAAAAAGAAAAAATTTAGACAATTCACACGTGAAATAAGTGAATTATGATGATGCTCATAACACAGTTAAGAAGATCACAATTAGAAAGATTATTAAAAGATGTGTATCTTTTCATGTCTGTTTTTGTGGTCTTGTCATATAGCCTTTTAGAAAGATCCTGCTAGGATCGAAATGGGTCAGGCCCTTTACCTAACTCCAAACAATTAAAAAGTCAGTTTCCCTTGTGGTTATTTGATGATTACATTAATTAATACGCTGCATCCTCTTTGAGTGATCCCCCATGTACCGTTCTCAGGTTGCAGCATTGCTGCGAGTATCGATAAAATGATCCTTGGAATGTAGGGGTATGTGCATAGTTTTGTGGCTTCTGACTGCCAAACGAATAAAGATAATTGACTATTAGGGACACCACTAACGTAGGGCTGGATAGCTCAGTTGGTTGAGGGCCTGTACGGTATTCAGGAAGTCGCTGGTTCGAATCCAACTCCAGTCAATTTTTCTTTTTTCACTTTTCAATGACTATAAATTCAGTCAGTTTCCCTTGTGGTTATTTGATGATTAAAGCAAAAGATTCACATGCAAAATCAGAACATTGGTAAGATGCTTACCACTATATAACACAATGATATTAGGACGACGGTGAAATTATGACATTGCTATTGAATCAAGTACACAGATATAGAATCATGTTTTTCTTGTTTTTCTTTGAATTCTTTCCTTGTATTATAGTTCCGAAGGATGCTTGGCAGAGAGCTCTCCGCATTTTCAGAGACCAGTAAATCGGGCAACCAAGTATCTGAGTTCCTCTTAAGCACATATATAGGTAAGTTGCAATATTTTGAGTGGCAAACCCTAGGGTTACGGCTCAACCAAACAACCTTTTTTTCCGTTTTCATCGCTACTTTAAAGTTTACAGTACAGGATTGATATTACAGATGACCCAGATGGCCGATTGAGCTCAAATTTTTGCAGGTTTATCATTTCATGTACATATTGGATTAGACAAAGTGTGAGTGCTGTTATGTGACCTTCACCAATCATGTATGATGCCTTTAATTGTTATAAAGGGTGACTTCAATGTGCACCTCTGCATTTTTTTTTTTCTGTGTTGATGTGTATAAGAAGTAAACTTTTCAGAACAGCAGAACATGAATGAAATTTAAAGATAATATATAGCCAAATACACTTTTCTCAGTCAGAGGTTTGAGATTATCACTCTGATTTGAACGAAACAATTGTAAATGTTACAAAATTCAATTTTTTTTATTTATCAGACAACCATCCGGATATTGACCTCCCCGTCCAGCCAACGAGAGATGCACCGTCGCCCTCTCCAGTCCCAAAGAATGCGCCCTCCAGAGGGGACAGCAAGGGCCTGACGACGACCACCACCACCACGACAACGCGGCGTAGCAATGACGTCTCGAAAATCAAGACTGTGCCGAAGCTCAAGCATCACAACAGCTTGGCCCAGGATGTAGTGCCAAGGTTCGGCGTGGCGTACGAAAAAGAAGAAGACATGGAAAATGTAAGTTCTGTTCATTTTGCTGTAGATAAGCGGCTAAATTTAACCACATCCAAATCTTCGTTCACCCATCAATTTTCAAATTGGTCCTTTTTGCAAGTAGATGGCATCATCCTTCATGTCCTTTGACAAATTGAAGCTTTGTAACACTCTCTAATTATCAGCACAGCACAGATGAAACTGTTTATCAACAAATCTTGGCCTAGGTTTTAGAAATTCATCAGTCAATTCGTCAGTCATGGCTGATTTTGTTTTGGCAGCCCATCTAATTCCTATGTTGATTTTGCTTTTTTCCCAACCTTGATAAATGATGTTGTTTTTTCAGTTGATTCCTTATTCAAGAGTAGGCTTGGGCAATTGCAGCATTTTCAGAATCGATTCCGATTCCAGGCTGGAATCGCGATTCCACTCCGAATCGCTTCCAATTTTTCGCTGGCAAAAATAACATTGAAATAACGGCAAACTTCGGGAGGTGACGTGCGGAGTTCATATCGAAACAGGACCATTTGTGGTTTTGTAGACAAAACATAGACTGTGCTGCGCGTGGTTAAGTTCTTCAATCTGTAATAATCAGCCAGGCTTTTTATTTCTTTGAAAAATTTCAGAATTGTTTCAGTTGGGTCAATGATCCAACAACCCAAGATTTGCTCAGCACATTTTGGAATCGAAACTCAAAACTCAAAATCGATCAATTCACAGAATCGATTCCTCAATAAAGTGGAATCTCTCTTCCGATTCCAAATTTGGAATCGATTCTCATTGATTCCAACATGGAATCGCCCAAGGCTATTCAAGAGTTTATAATCTTAGGGATCATGAGTTTAAAATTTTGAGTTAGACATGTTAGAAAAAAACAATGTATTTCAGAACATTAGGCAAATATATGGACGAAGCATTTTTAAACATTCCTTGTAGCAAAAACTCTTTACCGATAATGGACATGCATGTACTTTTTAGCAGCGCACATAGTCACAGAACCTGCAGTCAATTCGTAGATTATTTCCTTCTGTTTTTCCCCGGGGAAGTAGTTTATTTTTGGAACATCTTCGGGTCCCTTGTTCAGCGCTGTATCGATCACTCAAAATCACTGCTGTTTTATGTCCATTTTGTATAATGATATTATTGTATACCATAAGCACAAGGAGCAGAATTTGTTTCCCCACATGAAACAGCAGTTGATCCCTGCAAGTAATCTACAAGTTACATGCACATGCACAGCTTGAGGCGTAAAGTTGGTGTTATGTTATTGTTTAGGGACTTGGAGAATGGCAACTGCACCACAGAAATTATGAAATTTCGAAATTCTCGTGAAAAAGTGTGATGCCCAATCCTCAAGCGCTTGCGATAAACAGTAGCAGGTGGCGTGTCTTTAATTGACCAATTTGCAATTTGCAAGGATTACCAAAATTTCACATTTGAAAAGGAACAGCTGTGTTTGATCGTACCAGCCTGACACGAGAAATTTCCAGCTGCTGGAATATCAAAAAAATTTGCAGAAGAGGGATCAGCACGTCCGGCAGTTAGTATAATCTTCTCGTTGTTTGATTTTTATACTCCGTAGGAAATGTCCAGCTTGGATCGATGGGGCTTTGACGCCTTCAAGATAGACCACTTAACAAACCACAAGCCGCTCACTGCAGTAACATTCACAATTCTTCAGGTAGGACACATTTTGTTTTCATTTTCTTTGCGGAGATACTGCGTACAAACTCTTTTTCTACAAGTGTGGTTCATAAAAGAACTGGTGAGAAGTATACCGGAACACCGCTATAACGAACACCTCTATACCGAACATTTGTCTATATCGAACATCATCCTTGGCTCCCAATTTTTATGTACAAAGTAAAGGCATGCTGAACATTGTTCACTGTAACGAACAACCACTATAACAAACGATTTCTGTGCATCACAGCATGTTTGTTAGAGTGGCATTCCACTGTAGTGATCTCTACGTCTAAGAGGTCACTACTTCTCTCCGGTTCTTTTCAGAACCAACACTTCTAGAAAGCAGTTTGTACATGGTGTCTCCGCAAACCTTACTAAGGCCTTTTCCCACTTGACCAATCTCGGGGGTGGCCCCGGGGTGACGCAGGGGTGAAAATAAGCCATGATTCCCACTTGAAATATTCACCCCTCCATCACCCCCGAGCCGAATGAGCCACCCCCCGAGATTGCATTTTCTCTGGGGTTAGTTCAACCCTGCTCGGGACCAGGGTTAACATTTTCACCCCGGGGTGACTCCGGGGTGAGTTCGCCCTGGGGATGAGCGCTCTAGTGGGAAAAGGCCTCTAGTTACTTTCACCATGCAAAGCTTCAAATCCTACTCATTTGACAATCGGGATGAATGTTTTTGAACAGGATATGTCTTGATTGCCTGTGGCTGGCTAGCTCTGTCCTGGAAGGGCTATTTGATACGTGTAATATTACCCAAAGAGTGCATTAACTAACCCAGGGCATCAATGATACTGTTGCACATTTCTTTCGTGCCCTGGACATTGTGTTCTCTCTTTGTTCTGTTCCTGTCACCCATTAAGGAGTGTCTAAACTTGTTTATTCTTTTATTTGCGTCCTTAAACCTTTGGAAATGATCCTGCTATATGATTGTAAATTTAGTCCTCCTAACTCATTTTTATAAAATCTATTCTCATTATAAATCAATATAATCTTCAAATACCCAGAAGGTAGGTCAATAGGGGGCGCTATTGTGTCAATTCTTAGCGTGAATACCTGACGGTCTAGGGAAATATGCATAAGTGGTGGCTCTACTCGTTCGTAGACCCCTACCACACTTCTGTGTGGGGGGATTCGAACCAGCGACCTTCGGAATACCGTACCGGTACTCTTACCACATTGGCTACCGGTATGGTATTTCGAAGGTCACTGGTTCGAATCCTGCTCCAGTCAATTTTTCTTTGTTCGCTTTTCAATATTAAAAAATCAATACAATGAAAAAAACTGCTGCAAACAGCTCATCAGCCAAAATAATGACCTGGAATATTTCAAATAATTGGAGTTAGGGGGGATTGAAGTTTCGATCCAGCAGGATCTTTTTCAAAGGCTAAAGAGAAAGATCCTGCTAGGATTGAAACCCCAGGCCCTCGTAGCTCATTATATATCATATTTCTTCTATTTCAAGATGATAAATATAAATGATCTATATTAAAGATGATTTTCTTCTTAATTTCTTGATCCTGCAGGAGAGAGGCTTATTAAAAACATTTCAGATTCCCCAGAAGACGCTTATAACATACATTATGACACTAGAAGACAATTACAATAAGGACGTGAAGTACCACAATCAGATACATGCTGCAGACGTGGTCCAGTCCACAAATTTCCTTCTTTCAGCGCCAGCACTGGATGTAAGTATTGAAGCTTTGTAATCCAGATGAGAATAATGGCTGTTTACGTGATGTCTGTTTTGGGCAATTCCAGCGTAACGGACATAACAATCACACAGTTTTTGCCTTATTCAGAGGATCACAAAGTAGGATTGCCAGTTTGCAAACAATTTTAATTAGGCTTATCAGACACATTTAACTATCAGTGACATATGTAGTAAATTGTATCATTTCATTGAACAGTTGTAGAGAAAATGCACTTCTTGTGACCGTAACGGACATGACACCGAATGCCACTTAGTGTCATGTCCGTTACGGTCACAAGAAGTGTATTTTCTCTGCGACTGTTCAATGAAATTGTTACATGTGTCTGATAAGCCTAATTAAAATTGTTTGCAAACTGCCAATCCTACTTTGTGATCCTCTGAATAAGGCAAAAACTGTGTGATTGTCATGTCCGTTACGCTGGAATTGCCCTTTTGTAAGGCTTTAGTGTGCGACTATCGTGGCAGGTACAGATTTTGAATGGCTCAGTCAATTTGCGTCTCTTATTGAGATTGTATACAATCAAGAAAAGTTCCAAATTGAGCATTCATTAGGGCGTCCCTTTTTATTACTGTGGTTCTCTTTTTCGACCGACCCATAATTTGGTCTTCGACTGAAGGAAAAAAACAACCTTTTTTTGCCGCCAACCCTGTCCAGAATGACATGATTTAAATTCAAGAGAGAAAAAAATGTAATTCCAGAATTTCTGAAGACAAATTTTGCCAATAGGCCTACATTTTTATACTTTCTATCACAGAAATAATACAAAAATATTCAAACCAGATTACAGTGAATACAATGAACATTTCTCTCCATTTTCTTGACGTTTGTGTGTATTCAGCCAGATATTTTTTCCCACCAAACTGTTTTTTTTCTTTGACTGACCGACCCTCCCTCAAGGCGAAAAAGAAATGAGAACCACTGTAATATTAAAAAGGGGCACCCTTATGACATATACCAGTGCAGTGGAACACCGCTGTACTGAACATTTGGCTGTACCAAACATCATCCTTGGCTCCCAATTTGTTGTGTTTACAAAACATACTGAATACTGTTGGTTTTAATACTTTAAATTTCTATAACGAACGACCTTTATAACAGACAATTTTTGCGGATCCCTGTGTGTTTATTTATAGCTGGGTGCTAGTATACATGGTTTAGTCAGATTCCCTGCGGTGTTATGTTCTGCAGAAATGTAATCCTACAGTTGGAACAAAATTTGATTACTTGCACATGGATTTACGGGCATGGGAATAAAATTCAGCCAATTTGGGGGTATCAAATTTAAACCTTTTTCAGTTTTTGCTTAAATTGCTTGAATATTGTAAGACAGTAAGACACTAGTGTGCTTCTGAAATGTTCTTGTTTACACACAGGGCATTTGGATTGTCTTTATTTAGTATCAAGTTGAGTTTTTTTTATGTATATCCTGAGAAAGGGAAGTGATTTTATTTCCGTCGGGGTCTCTTTTGGGGAAGACACGGAAGGGAATTGTTATTTTTGAAGCCACAGAAAAACCCATAGATTATTTTTCGGGGAGAAAATAGTGAGATCGTGGCGGACCTGAAAATCCAATTTACAAATGACAATTGATGGGATTTGAACCAGGGACCTCAGTGACACCCATCTGCCCATTAACTGGGGCCAATATCATAGAGCTGCTTAAATGTAGTATCATACTTTGGTAAGAAACCAAAACAGAACTGTTCACAGATTTACGTATAACTTACAGGGTATGAAGAAACATATCGTTACAAATGTTTTCCGTCTGAAATGGTGTATTTATCCAGAAAATGGTAAAAAAAAATGACCAAAAATCTTTTTGATCTTTCAAAATAAAAGAGAAAAGACTTAAGAAATACTTTGGCTGTTTTTCACTGTTTTCTCAAAAAGTGGGCACCGTATGGGACTGAAATTCTCACAGACGACTGTTACTGTATCTGTCTTGGTATTTTAGCCCATGAATCTGTATTTCTTTGATAAAAACCAAAGTATGATACTACCTTTAAGCAAATTTTTGTGCCTAAGCAGCTCTATGAAATTGGCCCCTGATCTCCCTTGCTTCAAGGTGCCTCGTGTCCCAAGTCCTTTAAATTTAAAATCTCACATCAAATACAGCATGAACTAAAACAGAGCAGTCATCCGCTCTGCTTTTCACAAGGCAAAGCCTCTCTGAAGTTTTTTGTCCTACCCAAGTTTTAAGTCATCATCAGTTTAGCCTTTATATCTTTTTCTTCTTGGTCTTGTTTTGCTTGGGCAGAATGTATTCACAGACATTGAGATATTAGCTGCGTTATATGCAGCAGCGATACACGATGTCCGGCACCCGGGTCTTAACAATCAGTTCCTGATTGCGTCGAGTAAGTACACTGTACATCAAAGAAGTAGTTTGCAGTTCAGAAGTAGTTTTTAGTTTATAATAGATGCTCTTTACCAATTTTTTCCAGAGACTCTAAGGATTATTATTCTGTCCATTAAGTGAGTTTAATCACAGGAATATTTGTTCATACCACAAAATGGACCACGGCCATTGTGCTTTGTGGAAGATCACTGGTTTCTCTGCCGCAAAAGGCAAAGCTAAAAAGTCACCCAGGAAACAGTATAAATAATTGAGTGTCACTAGAATACTGCACTGGTGCTCTCACTGGTGTACTCAGCTCTTCAGCCTTAAAGCTCAATACATGATTGGTAAAGATCACAGGACAGCACTCATACTTTGTTTGATCAAACATGTATATGAAATAATAAACCTGTGAAAGTTTGAGCTCAATCGGACATCTGAGTCACAAGAAAATAGCGAAAACCTGACTCGATTTTTCTTTTAAAACATGAAGAATAGTTTACTTTTTGTTTGTTCCAAAAATCGTTCTGACAAACGAACGATTTTTGATTTCCTTAAAAAAAACAGCGTCTGATGAACCAAGATTTCCCATGGTGACTGTAAACACTGATTACGAACTGTTGAGTCAATTTTCTGTCTCAAACTCAATAAATTTTTTTGGGGAGGCCTTGCAAATCATATATGCTCCCTTTAAGTTGGCAGTGTCCCAAAGTGTGAAATTATCTTTGTTTTTATGCTTGTTGGTAGAGGCATGTTCCTTTATGGGAGTTTACAAAACGGGGGCTCAGGCTCCGGCTCCATTTCATTAATCCATTCAAAAATAACGGGTATCAAAATAGAGGCTTTTGACTGCGGTTCGAAAGTAGATACTCTGGTCTGAAAAGAAAAACAGAGCTTCACCTTGAATGAAAAACCACAACCTATATTTTCAGCATATGGGTGACAGAGCCGGACCCTGAGTCTGAGCCTCCATCTTGTAATCCCCCTATGTATCATGACCCGATATCTTGTCTTTATTTTCAAAATGGCAGATATGCAAATATGTTTGTTTGTTTGTCTGACTCTATCCACAAAAGGCTCAGAGCTTGCAATCCTGTACAACGACGAGTCTGTTCTGGAGAACCATTCAGTAGCGGTGGCTTTCAAGCTCCTCCAACTTGAAAACTGCAATCTCTTTGAGACGTTGACGAAAAAGCAGCTGCAGCAACTAAGGAGGCTGGTCATCGACATGGTGAGTCACACTCCTCCCTCTCACATGAAGTTGGTAATTTTTGTTTTATGAACATCAAAATAATTTAAACAAGGGGCGTTCAATTACGAAACGGAGGCTCAGGCTCCGTCTCAGGCTCCATTTCGTGAATCCATTATGAAATAACAGGTATCAAAATAGCGGATTTTGGCTGCGGTTCTGAAGTAGATTCTCTTGTTTGAAAAGGAAAACAGAGCTTCAGCTTCAATGAAAAAACCACAACCTGTATTTTCAGCATATGGATGTCAGAGCTGAAGCCTGAGCCATGAGCCTCCGTTTCGTAAACGCCCTAGGAGTAAATCTAAGGAGAGAACCATTAAAAAGATTAAGTGGAGGACAAGCTTTTGAATTTTCATTCAAATTGAAACAAGTTATTACCGTTCAGGAAGCAGGAAAGGGTTAGAAAGTTCCCATGGGGAAGTACGTAGGAAGAAGATGGATGAAGAGATCTAACCTCTTTTCAAGAAGAATCTTTATGATTGGCCACCATACAGTGTTAACCATGGATAAAGTTGCTAAAAATTTCGCAAAGAGTGTCATTATCTTTGTTTTTGTATCTTTGCTGCGAGTGTTGAAGGATATTGGATCCTAGTTGCCAAAGTCCTGATAGCGTGTGGTGTTAAATCTGGTCATCAGATAGCGCTGTGTAAAAGCGTCTTGATGACTATCTCTTGTTGGTCATGGCACTGCAATGAAATTTACAGTGCAGTATTTTGTTATCTTGGGACCTGTTTGTTTCGCGCACAAGATCCGTGATCTGCAGATCCACGTCCCATGCAGGATACGCGAAAATGGCCCTTGGCAGATGGGTTTTTGTATGGGGTTTTGTATCTTGGGTGATGTGGGTCAATCTTCTTTAATGCTAGGTGTGAAGGTTGGAGCCATAGACCTATATTAAAATTACTAGAGCGCTAGCTCCGTGTACAAAGTGATGCCTGCTGGGCGCATCCATGCATTCTTTTTGTACGTTCATTTGCATATCTGCGTTGTGTTATATACAGGTGCGTTATCGAAGCCAAATACGCCCAAAATCCAACGCACCTCCGGTAAATGCGTGTTTCATCTTGCATAGTCTGCGTACACGCGCTGCACTTCAGTCACGCAATGATTGCAAGAGTCATCAAGACGCGCTACTGGCATTCCAGTCAAAGAGTTCTTGTTCCACAGACACTCACACAAATTCAAAATGACTGCGCCCAGGATGGCTTCAAAGCGTCTACGCACGGAGAACGCGGAGCTAGCGCTCTAGTAATTTTAATATAGCTCTATGGTTGGAGCACTAGTAATAATGATGGTTGACATTTTTCAAAACCCACAAACTCACTGTCAACTTGTACTCTACCTTTCCTTGAGTAAAAGCCGTCACCAGCCCTGGTTTCATATCTCAGTATCATTGTCACTTGCTTTGCACAGTCTCCTGATGATGACTTAAGCAGGCTAGTCGGAACCTATTGAGACCTTTCCAGAAGTGCGAAAGTATGAACGATTCTTACGTGCAGGATGGTGTTTCCCCAAACTGATCCACATACCAATTGTCACCATGCAAAGCCTCAAATCTTTCTCGCCACTTGCTTTCACGTCATATTGTCTTTTCTCTTTAAAACAAACAAACAGCAAGCTTTCCCTTGGTTTGTCTCCTTTCCCTGTGTAGGTATTAGCAACTGACATGTCGAAACACATGAGCCTACTGGCTGACCTGAAGACTATGGTGGAATCCAAGAAGGTGGCCGGCTCGGGTGTGCTGTTACTGGACAACTACAACGACAGAATGATGGTAAAGCAGCCTTTGGCCTAGACTATACACCACGCTAATGCCGTGCCAAACTCAAAGGATTTTACATTTTCAAGTTTGGCACGGCAATAACATGGCGTTTAGCGTGATTTTGGCTCAGCAAATTGAGTTCGGCACGGCAAGCGCTTTTGCTTGGCAGGGTCTGCCGCGCTATCAGTATTCGGAACGGCAGTGGCGCGACAATTACAATTAAGTTTGGCATTTAACGCTACTGCAATGCTATTGCTGCACTCCTTTGATTTTTCAAGTTCGGCGCGGAGTACAGTCTCGGCCTTACTGACCAAAAATCTCAGTGCCTCTCTCGTCATGTTGTGAAATTATTCCCTTCCCCGATGGTTTGGTTTTTAAACCTGGTCCATTCTTTGAACTAAGCGAATTTTGGTGACGCAAAAATCCGTGTGTGCTGTTGAACTAATTCTATATGGAGGTCTGTTTTAAATCTTGATGCTTGAAATTAGAATCAAATTTAGTCAGGGGAGGTTTTTTCTTCTACCAGTGTCTGAGTTGAAGATGACTTCTAGACCTTTATAAGACCAGGGGCCAATTTCAAAGAGCTGCTTAAGCATGAAAAGTCTTCCATGGTCAAACAGGATTGCCAACCAAATTTTCATGTGGTCTTTACTGCTTTTGTCTTGTATTCGGCCGTTGTTTGCTGACCATAACATTCACAAAGAGTTTTGGCTGGCATACTGATTATGCAAAGAAATTATTGGCCTACAACAACATAGATAAGCACTTCACTAAGTGCCTTTTGTGTACACATGAAGAAATCATGCGATTTATTCGTGGAGGAGATATAATAATGCAAAGAAATTATTGGCCTTATCAATCAGTTATAACTGATTAATTACGGTGCCCTGCCGATAAGGGATTCGATTCACTCTGCTAACCCTAACTAGCTTGGTGGACTAGCAGGTATGGCATCTTCACTAGTAAGCAGGAGGTCGTGGGTTCGAATCCTACCTGAGCCAGGGCATGATTTTTTCATGTGTATTCAAAGAAACTTAGTGAAGTGCTTATCTACGTGGTTGAAGGGCAATAAATTGTTTGTATTATTATATCTCCTCCACGAATAAATCATTCATACTGATTATATCCACATGTACCACTTGAGGTTTTTTTGCCCCTGAATAAGACTTCTTCGCCTGCATCTCTGTCATTTCACTTTTTACCACCCCTTCTGACATCTTATGGGTTTCTGGCAGGTTTTGAAGAACCTGGTCCACTGTGCAGACCTGGGCAACCCCACCAAGCCTCTGCACATCTACAGGAAGTGGACGGAGCGGGTTATGGAGGAGTTCTTTCTGCAAGGAGACCTGGAGAGACAGAAGGGCATGGAAGTAAGCCCCATGATGGATAGATATAATGCCTCCATCGAGAAATCCCAGGTACGTATGAAGCATCCCACAGAGGGATAGGGGACCAGGGGCCTTTCTCGGACGTAGGCTCTGACTCTGGCTCCAGCTCTGGCTCTGGCTCCTGCTCCGGCTCTGGCTCCTGCTCCTGCTCCAACTGCAAGTCTGCCTCCAGCTCAGGGTCCAGCTTTGTCTCTGTAATCCATATGTTAAAAAGATAGCTTGTGGTTTTTCATTGAGGCAGAAGCTCTGTTTTCTTTTTCAAACCAGAGGATCCTCTTTTCGAACCGCAGCCAAAAACCTCCATTTTGATACCCGTCATTTTAAAATGGATTCATGAAATGGTGTTTGTTGAACATCTGTTCGATGCCCTACCCACCCCAACCCTTGCAGCCTCCATTGTGGCCCAATGGAATTTTATCAATTATGAGACTTATCCATATAACTATCCAACAGGTTGGTTTCATTGACTTCATCGTCCACCCGTTGTGGGAAACGTGGGCCGACCTGGTCTTCCCCGACGCCCAGGAGCTCTTGGACAACCTGGAGGAGAACAGAGACTGGTACAGCAGCCAAATCCGCAACAGTCCCACGCCGACCTCCGAGGAGGACACCATCAAGGAGACTGAGGAAGAGGACAAGTACCAGTTTGAGATGTCCCCCGTGGACCGCCCCGACGTGACCAAGATGAACTCTGGCGAGACCAGCCCAAAGAAAGAGATCAAAAAAGTCCAGATGGACCCGTCCAAGTCCACGCCCAAGGAGTTCTCCCATCCGGAGATGGTCGAAGCGGATGCCTGTGAGTTCAAGTTTGCAAAGATGAAAGAGAAGTTGTCGAAAGAGACGGATTTATAGGAGGACGGGAGGGGGACGTCCCTTCGTCACTTATTCGCCTGTGTATATGCCATTGAAGTTATTTATATTATGAATGCGCAGATGGAATCGCCGGTTTTACAGTTGAGAAGCGAAGCCAAAAAAGTGCTCGGTTGAGCATTTGTTTTTGGTCAAACTTTTCAGTCGGTTTTAAACAATCGCACATATTTATTGAAACAGGGGAGGATGCAGACCACTTGTGTGTAGCATTTGAGTATGCACGTGTTTTCAAAGAACCACATTCTGAGAGTAGTTGGCACAAACCTTCCTTCAAAAAAATCCTGCACTGCTTTCAACAGTTAGGCGTGGAATGAAACAGTTGCTCACTTCTGGACCACCTGACTTCCTCGAGGCATCTGGAGCCGGTCATCTTGCTGCAGCCATGGGAGATGAACAGGCCTGCATGACCAGGGGTCGACATCACCAAACTCATCTTAACTTTTACTATCAATCGTAGGACGTCAGATGCATTGCAGCCCTACGTGGGATAGGCCTTCTACAATGGAGTATCCTTCGTAACGCGAGTTATGATCGATCGTAAGGCTTCGTGAAATCGACCCAAGGCTTCATGGCACAAGCTGCACAGGCCTTGCAAAGGAGTGACCACTCATGTCCATCACCTGCCAATCAGTTCATCTTTCTCAACTATTCGTGGAAAATCAAGTTTTTGTCACCTGCCCGTAGAGGATTTAATTTTCCATAGTTAGCATCTTATCTGCACAATGTGTCAGCTTGGTTCACAGATGACAGATTCTTGCACAGAAGTACTATTGCGCCATCGTCCGCTAATACTTATTGCCAAAAAGTTGTGTCGCAACTTTCACAAATCTCTAGATGCTTTTTGGTACCGTGATCGTAAATACCGCCAGCCAGTTCTGTGTTGGGTCACAGAACCGAAACAGACAACGTCATAGGCTGGTACCTAGTTTCTAAGGAAGGATGTAGTGTTATATCATGCCAGTCGCACTCTAGGGACCAGACAGTGTGGGCCATAATAGGCTGACAAAGGGTCATTGTCGTAGAACTAGAGACTAATTGGATTGCAATGCCTTCCGTGTTTGGTAATTACAGATCTGCTTACCAATTCAATAAAAAGGGGCTTATACTCTAAAAGCAGAAGTCTAATCGGTGGGCTCATCAAGTTCTAGTTTCGGCTGGATCTATGTTAAGAAATTCCACTAAGTTTCGAAACAAGCATGTAAAATTAACAAAACAAACTGCATTTTGTACTGAACTGCACATTAAGATGGGAATATTCCTTGCTATAGTTCCAGTAGCGATTTAAGATCACTGTTATTTAACGATCCTTGCGCATTCACTGTGTCAATTTGAGATCTGTACATCTAAATGCAACTGATTCTAGGAATCGGTGATCGGCATGTGATGCCATATTTGGGGTTTGTTTGTTTATTTGTTTGTTTGTTTATTTTTTTATTTGTAATTTAATCGTGTAGCAAAGCAGCTTCTTAAAATTTAAATTTCTTCTCTAGATAATCTATTTATTTACTACTTGATGAATGTCACTCTTTTTGTACCAATTGTTTTCAGAAAGGCAACAGTTTCTGTGCATGCAGCCAAAAAAAATCTCTTTTGTTGAAAGAAGTTCGGAAAAAGAATGATTTGATGGATTTAAATACACTACTGTACATGGTGTATAATAGTTTGGGTTTTTGTTTGGTTTGGTTTGTTCGTTCGTTTGCTCGTTCATTTGTTTGTTTGTTTTTCTGCCACCATATACAAATTGAATATGGTTATGATTTGTAGTTCATATGTTTGGTCTTGCGCATCTCATTGTCCGCAAGTGCTGCATTTGTAGGAAACCATGTACAAGGTAGATATAATCTAGCAAATTTTTTAATGTTTCAGGATTGTTGAAAGAAATTGACAGTTTCAAATCAGGGTGTTCAAATGTTGATTTTAAACAAAATCATTCGCTTGCACATTTATATTGGTTTTATGCCCCCCCCCCAAAAAAAAATAATAATAATAATTGATAAATAAATAATGGTAATAGAAATACACATTTAAAAATACGATATTATGGCAAAATAAGTGTACAACCAAAGTTTGAATACATTTTTGAGATTGAATACCAACATTACCGATACCAACATTTGGTGTTTGCGTCACGTAATAATGAGCAAAAAAAATGTGAAGTTAAGCTGCTTTTTTGAAGATATTTGAGTATAAATTTGGTCATTTAACTAGCGATAATATGAGCAAGATATTTTGAGATTTCTTGTGTTTATGCAATGCACTATATAAGAAAAGACAAAATATTATTTATTTTTTAATTATGTCAAATGGGACGTTTTATGGGAAATTCCTTCAAACATAGGGTAACATCCCTTCTGTTTCAACTTAAAAACAATAGTACGATAAACAGTATTTGTGCATATTTTTTTTAATTATTATCATTACGTGGAAGCTGCTGTTTTGCATTACTAATTAGATACCTTTTTGTTCTCGCTACCAAAAGAGTGACAGAAGTTATTGTTTAAAAAAAATGATAATAATAATCAGCATTAAATTATTCAAGTGTATTTTGGCACAGAAATAGTTATCATTCATAACTGACTAACTGTTTGTGAAAAAAAAAATCAATGAAAACTAAAGAATAATACACTAAAATGTAGAATCAAATTTTTGACAACTAGAAAAAGCCTGTATTCAAAACAAGTACACACAATTTGTAAAGTTATCTTTTCATGTGGCAAGTTTTCTAGAAAAGAGTCTCTACAAAAATTTAATTTTTCACTTTTTCAATGTTTGTTTTGGTTGTATTTTTTTTTTAATTTAGCAAAATGAGCTGTGCTTTTTTCTTACGACATGTATATATAGATTATGTCTGTCTTGTTTTATTAGTTTACCGAGCCAAAACACAGAGGAGGCAATAGAGGTATTTGTTTTAGTTGTTGTTATTTTTGTTTCCTTCAAAGTCCATTATTCTGACCAATGTAGTTGGGATATCTTAATCTGTCTTTCATACTAGTACCAGGGCTGGACTTATACACCAAACACTAAGATTGATCTTAAAGGTAGTATCATACTTTGTTTTTTATCAAAGAAATACAGATTCATGGACAAAAATATCAAGACAGATACAGTAACAGTCATCTGTGAAAATTCAGTCCCATAGGTTGCCCGCTTTTTGATAAAACAGTGAAAAACAGCCACAGTATAATTTTCTCTTTTAATTTTGATCTTTTAAAAGATCAAAAAGATTTTCGGTCGTTGTTTTAATAATTTCTAGATAAATACAGCATTTCAGGCGGAGAAAATTTAACGGTATGTTTCTATCATCACCATCTCCATACCCTGTAAGTTATAGGTAAATCTGTGAACATTTCTGGTTTTGTTTTCTTACTAAAGTATGATACTACCTTTAAGATGAGTTGTCAGTATCAACATAGCGATTTGTATTGTGACATCACACTTTGCTTAGCAATTGGGATTCATTCACGCTTAAGATCTATCTTAGTGCTTCGTGAAATCGGCCCCTGCAAATTCTGCAAGTAGAATTTGCTGAGCCGTGTGGATGTCAATTTATATTATGTGTGTAAGAGATATGGAGGCCTACTGTGTCTGAAGATCATAGTGACAGCATGGGCCATTCACATGCAGAACTAAAAAATCTGTGAGACTTAGAACATGGTCCTATTCCAGTCTTTCCATCAGGAAATGTTGGAAGCCTGATCATTGCTACCTTCGATGTGGAGGTCTTCTTTGACAAAATGCCCCTCCTTATGTGATTGCGGGCTGGAAACTTTCCAATGACATTTCAGCAGTTAATGAGGCCGCATCTCAAATCTGGATCAAGTATTGATTGCCAGTTTGGATGTACAGGGTGTCCCAGGAAAAATCGCAACACTGTGTCGGGACCCATTATGTTAAAATTAAACTGTTTATCACTTCAAGATTCAGATATGTGATACAGCCATGTCTTGGCTAATCATCATGTACAATTTAAGCATATTGGGGCTGAAATTGGCAAAAATATGACAAATTGAAAGAGTACTCCTTAAAAACAAATTTGCAAGGATATTGCGCATTGTGGTCAATACACACATAATGCGTATGAAAGAAAGATGAAAATCCGGTTTTGAGGTTGGGTAATTCAGTCTTAGTTTCTTCACTCAATATTAGTCCAATTTTGCTCAAATTCTACATGGTGATAGCCAAGACATAGTTGTATCACATATCTGAATCTTGAAGTGATAAACAGTTTAATTTTTATATAATAAGTTCTCAACAGTAAACACAAGTGTTGCTTTTTTTGCGACACCCTGTATACATGGGTCATTTGAACAAGTTTGGATTTGTGACAGTGTCCATGTTGCAACCTGTATTAAACTGAAAACATTGATCACACTGTAATTAATACTGAGTGCACATTTGCAGCTGCCCTTCAAATTGGAGGGAAATCCACCTGCACTGTAAGTAGGTAGATGCGTCACTGCTAATTAGGAGTCATATTACAGGATAATAGTTGTAGCAGTTAATAGGGGCAATGTTGATACTGTCATAAATGATGCCCCATCTTGGTAAAATGACCCATGCATCCATGCTAGCGTGTTGTGTAGTAGACTCAGTCCATGAAGTCATCCACTCATTTCAACAAGAAACCAGTAACCAGTTAAAGTCCCATAGGCCAATTTCATGGAGCTGCTAAGCACACACAAAAATGCTTAGCACAAAATATCTTGCTCAATTAAACAAACCATCATTACAAAATTCCATTTGATATTCATGGTGAGCGAAAAACAGCCAAAGAACAATCACAAGTGATACACAACACATGGAAATTTGATTGTTAATCCTGTTTCTATTAAGACAGAAATTTCATAGTAAGCAAATTATTTTTGCTAAGCAGGGCTGAGAAATTGGCCCCTGGATAAATGCTCGACAAGCTATGCTCCCTGCCGCCTGTGGAACCAGCCCATGGGGCAAGGCGACATCATTTGTGAGAAGCAGTGTAACTCTGCGACTGACGGCAATGAATCAATGGCAACTGTATTGGTTGCAGCTGTTCTATCGTTGATGGCCATGGCAAAATCTATTACAAAAAGTAGTCATCTTCATTTCCAGCCATATTTGATTTTGCAATATCCATGTCGCAGGCAGAATACGCAATGCGATCCAGAGCAGCTTTTGCGCACCGGATCACAGATCACAGTCCTGGAACAAACAGGCCCTGTATTCCCAGTTCATATACTGACACTCAAAGATGCTGGAAAGAAACGGAGATACTAGAAAATTTTGACTAATTTGGGAGAGGCCAGGGGCCAATTTCATGGCACTGCTTAGCACACAAAAAATTGCTTAGCACAAAAATAGCTTGCCCAATTAAACAAACCACCATTGAAAATTCCATTTGATATTCATGGTCAACGAACAACAGCCAAAGACCAATAGCACTCCGCACTTGTGCTAAAAATAGCACACCAGAACTCAGACAAACATGGAGTGTGCGTGCACGCGCGCGCTGGCTAAATCACTCCTGTGACGTCATTAGTGCGGAGCGCTATTGCAAGTGATACTCAACAGACAGAAATTTGGTTGTTAATCCTGTTTTTACTTTTAGACAGAAATGTCATGCTTAGCAAATTTTTGTGCTAAGCAGCTCTATGAAATTGAATGTCTGTTGAGGAATGGTTATCCCAGAAGCTGAAAGATATGATCTTTGTGCTATTCACTGGAGGTATGAGGGAAAGTCCTTTGAAACTTCTGTAAGTAGTAATGACTTCCTCTACTAAACGTTTATAGATCTGTACACATTTTGCGGACCGTTCACACCATTCTTTCTCACTATACCAAACCCAACTTGCAAAGACGTTCCTCCTCCATTTTCTCACCTTCTTGCAAAATTATTTCACTGTTTGCATAATTGTTGCATCTCCAATTTGGAAAGGTTGCATACTTGCATTTTTTCCCTGAGTAAAATTTGTCATTTATTAAGATATTTGGATTTATTTGATTTTTATTTCTATCGATGCCAGCGTGGCAAACGTTATAATTATTATTGCAGTAGATTTTTGAAAACATTTATGCAAGTTACAAGTAATAGCCAGGCAGAAAGTCGGAAGGAAAAAAAACAAAAATGTGTACATTTACTTGAACAGATTTTGGTCCGTATTGTAATGTTAAAAATTGCCATCGAACTAGAAGGGAAAGTATTTCTTGAAATATTTAATAATGTGTACATATTGGTTGTACATTGTACAGAGCGTATACGTATGTGTGTGTGTGTTAGGTATACTGTATAATGCTGTACACCATGTAGATAATATCCGGCACTTAAATAATGTAAATATTTAATAGAGGTTTCCAGATTTCTGAAGGCAGAATACAACTATATTATATTGTACCTCATAATGTTATTCAATAATTATTTTGCATTAATATATATATATATATATACATATATATATATAACATTTACTTTGGTGACTAGAAACGTTTTATTATTACATGTCCACTTCAATAAGTTCATAATACAATTGGCTGTTTGCCATTTAAAATCAACTATTTTATTTCAGCATGATACAAAAATCAGATAATACGGTGAAATACTGTGATTGTTGTTGTCGCAGGAATAATGTTGAGACCAGAAGTTAAGAACATTTAAAGCTTTGGTTTACAGCTACTTTTTTTTATAACTAATCTAACTTAACTCCTATTTCAGCCAGTCATGTGTGAGCACTGCATGTCATGTTTATCGTGATTGGTCAATGCTGACATCCAAAATGCTACAGGAGATGTCATTGGTTGACCCAAAACTAAAAAATCAACACAAATCTGACATTCAATGTCTATGCATATGCAGGGATGTTATTTTGTACAAAAATCTTAACTGAAAAGAAAATGTATTCCAAATTTAGCTATCCTTTCACCCTCCAACGACCATTTTAAAAAGGCTTATTAAAAAGATAACAAAGACAAATGTACTATTTATAAAAACATTAATTGGTCAATAAGCATGTGAAATCTTTGCAGTATTTATACTTCACAGTTCATTTGGAGTATGTGAGAGCCCAGAAAAGTATTTGATTAAACAAAAGTGTGAACTTGAGAAATGTTTATATTATTTGAGATGATTTGAAATGAAATCATCTGTGCAAATCCCCTTTCCTTGACAAAAACCCCACCTCTTTACTAGAATGGTCATTGGGTCAGCCAAGATGATTTGACCACTGAGACAGCACGTCAAATGAATAGCCATCCAAACCAGAGTTACTGCAGAACAGAATTCTGTGTCACCTCTACGTCATTTCATGTCTTTGAAATGACATAGATACTTTCCGACATAGGAAATCCTTTTGCAGCATGTACACTATTGGTGTAAACTCTTATCTTTGCCATCACAGCGGATAATGAAGTGGTAAACATTGTATTGAATATATTCTAAATTTGCTCTGGTGGAAAGCCCAGAAATTTGCAAATAGCGCCCTCTATAGTGTTTTACCTTGAACATACATTATTTTGCACTTTGACATCTTGAAATTAAGATGACAGTTCCAAGTAAAAAGCTTTCAAGTGTTAACTTGCATGCAAGTAGGGATTGTCATGTTCTGTAACAACAATTAATGGGTTTCTGTTCCCAAACAAATTGTCGATCTCCTGAATATTAAGACCATTTTTCCAAAACCACAGTCAATTCCACTCAGATTTGTTACCAGAAACTTTCCTTCAAATTATACTAGATGGATTTTGAGCTGATAATCATGGCGGCCATTAGTCCATCATAAAATGTCAGTTTGGGTGTTTTATCTCTTTTTCCCCACTGGAATTTGGAGAACTGACTACGAAACCATGATTATTTAGACACAAGTATTATGTACATTGTTTAAATGTTGCAGGTTTGTAAACAGATCTTTTGGTGAATAACAGGGAAAATGCAGCACAAAAATGTGCAGCAATTTTGAGCATTAATAATTCAATTGTAATTTGAAGAACTTTCATTTTATGAAATGCATTCAGAATGTACTGTCTTTGCTTACTTTTGTTTCCAATTTTGGAGTCAAAAAAGAAACATGAATTGATGAATTATTTATAAGGTAAACATTCAAAATGAAAAATGGAAACTCGCTAAACTCAGTCTTTCATTTCGTTGTCATCAGAAATTAAATACAAATTGATTAAAGTGGGTTTTGTTTTCTGTGCAGTACCACAACTCCAAACTTGGGAAGCTTTACAAGGCAACAATGTACTACATTAACTTCCCTTGTGTCTGGGAATGCAGCTTAAGTATAACAGTACATCTTGAAGAAAATTGTATACTTTTTAAAATTTATCTTGGTTGATTTTTGTTTTCTTTTTGGGGAGTTTAACTCAGTCAGTATTAATGATAATGATTCTTAGTTCATTTCTCTGGTTGTTGTAATATATCTTTTTTGTGTTTCACTCCGCCCCCTGGGCTGGATTTCACGAAACTTTTAAGATGAATCTTAAGATGAGTTGTCAATATCACTGCGGTGATTTGCTTGTGACATCACACTTTGCTTTGCAATTAAAATTGGTTCTTGATTTAAGATTGATCCTAGTACTTTGTGAAATCAAAACCAGATCCATCAAAATCCAACAAAACCCATCCACTGATATGCCAGTGTTTTGTAGGGAAACTTGATGCAGGATTCTAACATGCATGTTATAGGACTTATAATACTCAGTCTAAGGGCCTGTTTGTTTAACGCACAAGATCACGAATCTTGCTGATCCGGATCCCATTTTAGCATACCCTGCATGATGTGGATCCGCAAATCTGGGATCCCGTGCGTTAAACACACAGGCCCTAGGTATGAACAATCGTACAGTGAGAAGGTAGTGTTGGATTTTGATGGATTTTGGAAGGTTTCTCGGCAAAACTTCCCAATGGAAGAAGGGTGTAGGTTCTGGTAGTTAGCAGATCATTTCAGGCTGATAGACCGATGTACTAATGACCTCACACTTAGTTGACGACGTGCTCTTAATGGGAGACTTGAGAACCGGTCTTCAAGTCAACAGCGCACGCGCACGCACAACAGCGCAGACGCAAAACAAGGCACGCATGCTCACAATTGCGTAAGTGTGCGCTGTTGACTTGAAGACCGGTTCTCAAAAGTCTCCCATTCCTTCGGAGCCAGTGGGGAACCACTTTCGACTGAGCACGCCCTTAAACTAAGTGTGGCGTGATTAATGCAGCGGTTTAACTAGGTATACAAACTAGCATTTTCATGGCACTTTTGGCACTGGATGGATTCACTGTTCATTAAAAAGAAAAAAATGTGGTAGAATAATACTGACATCATTTTCTGGTTTTGACCACAAAGTCTATAGTAGGGCCTCGGAGTTCAGCCGGCCATCACTCTCAATAATATTAAAATGCACTTTAGAACAAAAAAAAAATTGAGAATAATAAAATGACACATTCAGTCACCAAGTTGACTAACATTAACCCTGTGCACTGTGTGTGTGTTTATTTGTGTCGGTAAAAAATTTACTGGAACAGAATTTGAAGCAGGGACCACTGGAATTCCACAGCGGTGTTCTACCAACTGAGCTATCCAACCCTATGTTGGTGGTGACCCTAATAGTCAGTTATCTTTGTTCGTTTGGCAGTCAGAAGTCTTGAAACCATGCACAGAGTGACTTCTGCATTCAGAGTTTAACGGTTTCACCATTTTTATGCCTACCTATGTTTCCTAGAGATACACTATTAGAGTCTTACCATCCCATTCAACAGATGATGAAGCTTCATTAAAAAAGCAATTTCTGATGTTGAAAACAGATGGTGGAGTAATCCGTTCAGTGTCTTATAACTCTAGGATTCAGCAGCTTATCGACTGATAAGTTGCAATGACGTGGATTAGAATTGGAGGAAGAACAAACTTGATGACGCTTTCTGGTCTGGTGGCCTGGATTAAAGACAGGTGAGTACTTCAGTGAAAGTGCCCCATCCAGAGGTTGGATTATAGGGGGTGAACAGTTCTGTGTCACACCAGAGCCCCCCTAGGGCAAGTTCGCCTTGGGAGGAACAATTCTGCATCACAAAGAGCTCCTCTGGGGCAAGTTCGCCCAGGGAGGAACAATTCTGTATCACAAAGAGCCCCCTTGGGGCAAGTTCGCCCGGGAGGAACAATTCTGTGTCACAAAGGGCCCCCCTTGGGCAAGTTCGCCCGGGGAGGAACAATTCTGTGTCCTGCCAGAGCCCCCCTGGGGCAAGTTCGCCCGGGGAGGAACAATTCTGTGTCACTCAAAGCCCCCCTGGGGCAAGTTCGCCCAGGGAGGAACAATTCTGTGTCACTCAGCTAGAGCCCCCCTGGGGCAAGTTCGCCCTTGGAGGAACAATCCCGAGTCACGCCAGAGCCCCCCTGGGGCAAGTTCGCCCGGGGAGGAACAATTCTGTGTCACTAAGAGTCCCCCTGGGGCAAGTTCGCCCTGGGATTAACAATTCTGTGTCACACCAGAGCCCCCCTGGGGCAAGTTCGCCCGGGGGAGGAACAATTCTGTGTCACTAAGAGTCCCCCTGGGGCAAGTTCGCCCTGGGAGGAACAATTCTGTGTCATGTCAGAGTCCCCCTGGGGCAAGTTCGCCCTGGGAGGAACAATTCTGTGTCACACCAGAGCCCCCCTGGGGCAAGTTCGCCCGGGGAGGAACAATTCTGTGTCACTAAGAGTCCCCCTGGGGCAAGTTCGCCCAGGGAGGAACAATTCAGTGTCATGTCAGAGCCCCCCTGGGGCAAGTTCGCCATGGGAGGAACAATTCTGTGTCACGCCAGAGCCCCCCTGGGGCAAGTTTGCCCTGGAAGGAACAATTCTGTGTCACGCCAGAGCCCCCTTGGGGCATGTCCATCCTAGTAGGGATGGTCTAGCTTGTATTGTGACTTGTATTCATCCATTGTTTGCTGAGCAGGACATTCACAAGGAGTTTTGGCTGGCATATACTGATTTTATTTACAAAGGTTTTGGGTGCTTGAGCAAATTTTGGGGCTATCAGGGTTTTTGTGTGGGCATCAACTTTAAATCATACTTTTTATCAAAGAAATACAGATTCATAGGCAAAAATACCAATACAGATACAGTAACAGTCATCTGTGAAAATTTCAGTCCCATACGGTGTCCATTTTTTGAGAAAACAGTGAAAAACAGCCACAGTATTTCTTTATCTTTTCTCTTTTATTTTTCATCTTTTAAAAGATCAAACAGATTTTCGGTCATTGTTTTACTAATTTCTGGATAAATACACCATTTCAGGTGGAAATATTTTAACGGTAGGTTTCTACTAGTACTAGCATCATCTTCATACCCTGAAAGTTATACGGAAATCTGTGAACATTTGTTTTGGTGTCTTACCAAAGTATGATACTGCCTTTAAACCACTTAAGCCTGGTTCATCCTGTCTTCAAATTTACAAAGTGAAGCAAATTTTTTTTTGCATCACAATAGGAAAACCAGCCTGTATTTAAGATTACATCACCAATTTTTCTTCACACTGAAATTTGCTTGGGGCTTTAGTCCGAAAGAAATGCAAGTTTCAGCCCCCCCCCCCCCCACCTCTAGTCATATAACATCTACCACATCCATAGAGCTGTATTAAAATAAATATAGCTCTATGATAACAACATAACTGAAATAATGCAATGGAAGAAGAGTATATGGTATAAATTCAACGTTTAAAATAATTCTTTATTTGTTCATGAGTTATGTTCAACTCCATCACTTTGAACAATCCTACCTGAATACAAAATTTCACAACGCTGAAATAAAATTCCCTCGGAAGTTTTAACATACAACGTCAAAAACATGAAACCAGAAATACTTCAGCAACATCAACATATTTCAAATACTTTAAGAAAAGAAACCATTAGGAACTTAAGACATTGGAACTTGGAACTGAACCATAGCAAAAACATGGAACTGAAAGACACTAGTCCCTTACGTGGCACAGTATAGAACAGCCTCAATAAACTTATCTTGAATCCTGATGAATCTGAATTTTACAAAATTATTAAATAATAATTACCCTGGTGAAATTAAGTGATGCTGGAATTGGCCTGGGCCTATTTCATGGCCCTGCTTAGCACACAAATTTGCTAACCATGAAATGTATTAATGAAAACAGGATTAACAACCAAATTTCCATGTGTTGTGTATCAATTGTGATTGTTGTTTGGCTATTTTGGGGGCCAATTTCAAAGAGCTGCTTATGCACAAAATTTTCTCAGGCATGAAAAGTCTTCCTTGATCAAACAGAATTACCAACCAAATTGTCATATGTTTACTGCTCTTGACTTGAATTCGGAAATTTGTTGAGCGTAACATTCACAAGGAGTGGCATACTGATTTTATTGACCAAGGTTTTTGGTGCTTAAGCAGCTCTATGAAATTGACCCTGATGTCAACTTTTGCCAATATGACAACTCAACAAACATCTGAAATCCTAAATCATCAAGCATTGTAAAACTGAGTCCGAACTTAACTTATATCCTTCATAATGAATAAAATGCTGATTAAAAACAGCATAATCTACCTTCTTTGTGTAATACTTTTTATGCAGGTACATTCTCTGTACTGTCTATGAATGCCTTTAAATCATAATTTAAAAATAAACATTGTTTACAGAATACATGTATTTTTTGTCGATAATTTCTAGCCTTCTAGCACTTGCAGCTTGGCAAGATTGTGCACATATAAATATTATATTGCTCGCTTAATAATGTAAATAGTATATGTAGAATATAAATAGATTAAATAATCTAAAATGAACAAAAGAACTCCAAGTAAAGGCCAACTGAGAACAACACAAATTAAGTCCAAGTTCATTTCCGAGTCTAAATTCATGAAAATTTTGATAAATTTTTGTTCAATTTCTTAGCACACTTGCTACATGTTCCTTAGCTTTTAATAGGAAGCATATGTTAATAAGTACAACGGGAACAGTTCTGTTTTTCTATGCTTTTCCTTATGAAATAGAACTGTGAGGTATTAATTATGTGATGCACTTATATTATTCCCACTGAACTCAAAGGTTTGGGACTTCTTTCACTACTGCCATTTGAGGCCCAAAAAACGAAATGATGAGATTGGGTCACATGACGGAGCCGAAGAAAGGCTCCAGCTTCGCCATGTATACATATTTCAAGCCCTTCATTTCATTTCAGGACACAAAATGGCAGTAGCAAAATGAATCCCATGCCTAGCCTCAAGCCTCATTTCATAAAGGCCCATAGTTTCATATCATACAAGTCAAGATGGGAGAGATTTGGAAGAAATTCAATCAATGAGAGTTTTGGACAGAACAACAAAAAAAACATGCATTAACCCCTTCAGTAAGAAATTGACAATTTCAACTTCCAACAATTTTAACTCGGCGAAATTGACAATTCATAGAAAAGTCCAAAGTGTAACACAGATTATACAGTAAATGTGAAATTGTCCATTTCATGAAATAATTGCTGTAGTCTATGAACTATATATGCAACTTGCCCTTTCTGTACTGGGTATATAAATATTTCATGCAGTTATATAGCGAAGATAGCATTCTGCAAGCTAAGTATTCAATAAAAAGTATAATGAGTTGATATTTGCAATAATATTAAAATGAGTTGATATTCGGATAAAACTGTGATAACTTTGCATGTTATAAAGATTTTTTTGATAGCAGCTTGTCCTGCGGAGTACATGGGACAATTTCATCAAATGGCAAGGCTTTGTAATACATAGTAACATATTTCTTAGAACTCACAAATAAAATACAATCTTTTACATCATTTTCAGGGAATTTGGTAATAATGATCAGCACTAAACCTCAACAATGAAAACAAGTTAAAATACAGTAGATGAATATCAAATCTTCTTGAAACAAAAGGAATGAAAAAACATTTCATATCAATTGTTTAAGTCATAAAAGGTTGTTAAAATTTACCAACAGTAAACCCAAACTGTTTTTGGAAGAAAATATTAACACAAGTAAGAGGAATTTAACTTTAATATAGAGTACTTATATTCTAGCCCTGTAAAAAAAAATTAAAAATTAAAAATTTAATTTTTTTTTTTTTAAGATTTTAAAAAATTTATGATATTTCTTTTCAGATCCCTCCCCTTGATGTCACAGATCTACACATGGTCTAATATATTACAAGCATTATAGTGGACTCAGGCCAAGAAAGCAGAACTCTTTCAGACTAGTGATTGAAAGGTAGGTAACACAAAGGTCTCAGCATACGGCTGGTTTGTTCATTGCTCCAGGTTTGGGCTTGATTTGACTCAGTATCCCCTGTTACCATCATGCCAACAGGTTAAAAACACCCGATGTTATCTTCGGAGGCATTGAGAAAGCAAGATTTGGTCCTCTTTTGTCAATTTAAGTTTGATATCTACACACCCTGGGGTCGATTTCACGAAGCCCTACGATCGATCACAACTCTAGTTACGAATGATATCCCATCGTATCCTCCAACCTCTACGTGGGGCTGCAGATGCATCAGAATTGCTACGATTGATAGTAATTTACGATGAGTTTGGTGAAATCGACCCCTGGTAGTATTACTGGCAATACTGACAGCAAAGAGGCGTACCAGGGGCCAATTTCACTAACGCTTTGCGATCATCGTAAAGCCCAAATCCATCGCTAAACGGAAAATCGATCGCTACTTTGCGTAGCAATTTTCCGTTTAGCGATGGATTTGGGCTTAAGCGATGATCGCAAAGTGGTAGTGAAATCGGCTCCAGGGCTAAACAAAAATCTGCAGATTCTACACGGAATCCTTCGGTGGGCAAAATGGCAGACCACTAATACATTTCATGTCATATTGCAAAAAACTGAAAATAAAAATAAAAACATACATTTAAAGGCACTTTAATAGCAAAATTTAAAAAAATCTTTGAGATTTCTGGCAGCCCAGAATATATTGCCCATGAATACGGTAAATAAAACGGGTACAAAAAATAAATACTATATTTTTGATGTGATTTCTACTGATTTCTACTGATTTCTGCTGATTTGCAGCCTCCTACTACCTGAGTAGTACAGAAATCCCGAAACAAACCTGTCAATCAAAATCAACTGAAATCAATTTTTCACCCTGACAATTGGAAGTGTAATACTTACCCGGTATTACACTTTGAAGCTGTGTAATGATAATACACTTTACCTGAGTTGTATAGAACTAGATGCCACTTGTAGTAGGACAATTACTGTGAACAAAATAACTCCAGAATTTGAAATATTGCAACCAGTCATGAAATAAAAATAAGTCGGTGGCAAGATGAATTTCTACCTTAACTAGGAAGTCCCCTTCTTTTTCAGCTCAGGTATATTTGATCAAAACAGTATAAAACAGTTTAAAATGACTTAATTTAGTGAATGAGAGGTATGAAAACACAGCCTCAACAAGGCAAAACAGCCGTTCAATCAACCGATTTCTTGTCAGTACTCACTGAACAGTCAATAATGCTTAACCTGAAAACTTGGACAAATTGTTAATTTTCATTGTCTTTTGAGACAAGAAGTTGCTCCCTAAACTTACAAAAATGTCTTCTTGCACCTCAAAACTATTCCAGAAACCATTTGGAATGGTGGTGATTTGATATACCCCCTTCCTCCCCTCCCCTCCTCCAACGCCCCTCCCCCTAAAAGCCCCCAAGCAATATCCTGAGATGATTTCTTAGATGCGGGTAGAAACTAACGCTTCCCAAAACCTGTCAACCTAACTTGTGAGTACCATGAGGGGGTTCGCTGCTAGATTTCATACCCGTCTGTGATACGGCAGAGCGGCTCTTTACTCGTAGTAGACAGCATAGACCGTGGCCGTGGCGTAGATGTGAGGGTTCTCGTAGGATGCGCAGGCAAAGTTGTCCCTGTCGGAGTCCCACAGACAGCGGCTGCCCAGCCTCACGTCTTGGTCTCGTTTCTCCCCGATGTTGACAATGACAACCAGCTGGAGAGGAGAGGGAAGAAGGGTAGCAAATGTTTACATGAAAATGCCATGCTAGAAATAAGACATCAAGTGAATACTGATAACAGGGTCCTTTTCCAAACCTCGGCTTAAGCTCAGGCTCCGGCTCTATTTCGTGAATGCATTCTAAAAAACGGCAAGCTCTATTTTGAACAAGAAAACAGAGCTTCAGCTTCAATGAAAAGCCACAACCTATGTTTTCAGCTTATGGCATGTATGATGTGGATAACAGCGCCAGAGCCGGAGCCTGAGCTGTAGCCGAGGTCCAAACCTCAGGGCCCAGGATTCCCGAGAAACGCTCGGTTACTATACTGTGAATGACATGAGAATTGATTTCATTTACATTTTCCGATCAAAATCTGCAAACGGAAGACAAGCAATCAATCTTTGGCCTGGAAATTCACAGAGATTCAGGATTTCACAGCCCAGGCCTTAACATCGGTGCCCCTTTCCTTACCCCCTTTGTCATTCCCAGTGATGTTTGAATTTTCTAACCGATGTGCCAATTACCACAGGAATAGCACTAAGTAGGATCTCAGCACTCCCTTTCAAGAAGCAAATTCCAGGCCTCTGGACTTGTGCAGCCCCTACTGCATCATCACGAAGCCTGTATACACTTGTTCCACTCAAAAATTGTTTTGACCAACAATTTGGTCTATTCAACCCTCAAAATGATTTCCACCCTTCTTCCGAACCGAACCGAACCCCCTCCCTCTGAGCTGAGCTCTTACAGGTCAAGTAAGTTTACCTTGTATCGCTGGTAGTCCAGTGCTTTGACTCTGAGTTTGACCTCCTGGGCAATACTCTTACTCTGTGTGCTACAGGATATAGGCTCGTAGCTTATGTTGGCCAGCTCCTTCTCCAGTGTCTCGCATAGAATCTGCTTCACCCGCTCCGGAACAAATCTGCAATTTGTGATTTTCTTTTTTAGAATTAGGTAGAGCCAGACTTTTCAAATCTGGGGGAGGAGGGGGAAGGAGGGATCTTTTCTCAAGGGCTAGAACCGTTCAGCCACTGAGGAAGATCCAGGTAGGATTGGAACTGCCAGGTATTCCCGACTCTAAACATCGGGTCATTACTCTGGTTGCTGAGAAGTTTGTGGTGGCTTATTATAGCACTGCACACATTCACTGGGTTAGATTTTTCAGAGGCAGGAAAATAGCATCAGCATTATCAGAGATGATGATGTATTCTGGGAAAAACCACACAGAATGAGGCAGGGACTAGAAAAATGGTGTATTTACATACCGGTCGGACTGAGTGGGATTCGAACCCAGATCAGTGAATCACAGTGAAAGGCAAATAAAATAGCATTGAGCAATCAAATTCTTGGGTAAGAACATGAGACCCAGGTATTTTCAGGTGTACTCAGCCTATGACATTTGTTGTTCTTGAAACGAATTTACATCTCCTTTTCAATTTCCTGCTTTCCTGAAGTGAATGCTCCCACCTTTTTGGAGGTTCCAGCCTGTACGAGTTCTCATACTCCTGTTTCTGTTTGGGAGCGAACTCATCATCGTCGTGTTCGGGGGCCACAGCGAGGGACACGCAGCTCTTGGAGCCGGTGTAGTGTGGCCGAGCAACGACGTCGAAGAGGCTGGACCTGCCCAGGCCAGCCTGTGCCTCGCGGTTCATCTTAACGGCCATCTGTGCCGATACACTCTCAAGATTGGCCGTCATTGCTGGGAAAGAGAATCAAAGAGGTCAGTACCGAACATCATTCCTCCAAATTTGTGTGCACAAAGCATATCGAACAGTGTTGTGTAAATCGCTTTGAACGATTTCAAGACCACTATAACAGACTATTTCTGTGGATCACGGCGTAATCATTAAAGCGGCAATCCACTGGACTAATTACGCAGGCTGTTGGGTTCCAGCCTGTTAGGATTCCTCAAGAAGCCATGGGGTGCTATATGCCCCATCTTCATAAATATTCTCATTGAAATTCTGATTTCCCAACAGAACTGCGCCATTCACAACTATTGCAACATGGCCTGGCAATCGTCCATTCGAGATGGCTATGCTGGTAAGTGCATCTCTGTTTCATACAACGGTGTATTAAATTTTGGTTGCAATCTGGCCAGACAACCACTGACTGATTCAAAACTTTAACACTAGCCCTCTGGATTAACAAATATGTATCCAGTTTTGTACAATCTGTGCACAAAACCTACAGCTACATGATGGGGGACCTAGGAATGCCTGTAATCTTTTCTTAGAGTGCCAATTCATTCACTGTGAGTGTGACGGTACACCTCAGGGGTCAAAATTAACAGAGATCCGCTGGGAAGGGGCCACCAAAAACAATCATCGGTCATGTCGGGCCTATGATTTGAGGAACAATGCCAGTGCAAGTCTGTCCACTGGCCCTGTGGGCCACCAAGAGAATGAAGTTAATTTTGACCCCTGTCACCCATTGTTTTAAGAGCAAGACAATCATGACAATGTCCTTTTCACATTTTCATCAAAAACATGCTGGCCAAACTCGGACTATCAGTAGGGGACTAATCAATGCAAATCACATTCAGGACTCTGCTGCAATGCTTCCAAATAGACCTGAAAATAATGATTACCTCGTAAAAATTTAAGACATACAAGAAATAGGCTACTCACGCATCAAGCATCTTGAAGAATTATTATCATAAAAAGGCTAATCACATTGCAATCACCACAGAACGAACCACAATGTCATTGTCAGGAATATAATTATTGCAATGATTTCAGAAACTTGACAAAATGATGTATGCCTACTACAGTGTAATAACTACCCACAGCATCACTTGGTCATAGTCTCTGGATACTGGATTCAACAACCTTTTATAGAAGCCGGCATGTTTACAGAGGGCGTTGCTTGGGCTCGTTATTAATACACATTGCTCACATCTATCGCATTGTTGACTTGCAGGCCATTTGAAAAATAAAACCAATTATTTGATGTCAAGTTTGCTAAATTGGTTAACAATTCATCACATAACAAAATTATGTACCGGTACTACTATTAAAATGGTCCACTGCCTATTTCTCCAATGGCACTGAAAACAAATTCAAAAGAAAATTCTTCTTTCATTTAATAAGAAAACTGTTGTGTTATTTCCCTTTTACTAATATCTTATTTGATCCTTGGGGTAAAAGCAAAACGTGTGAGCTACATGTACCATACACTATAATTTCCAGGGCCAATTTCATGGAGCTGTTAACGACAAAAAAATACTTTTAAGCACAAAATCATGTCTTGCTATTATAAAACAAACCACTATTAAAAATTTCATTTGAAGTTCATGGTCAGTGAACAACAGCCAAAGAACAATCACAAGTGATGCACACAACATGGAAATTTGGTTGTAAGTTAAGATGGTCACCCCTAGTCAGCTAGTGGTTAACAAATTGTTGTGCTAAGCAGAGCCATGAAATGGCCCATGGTGTGATTCCAGTAGGCCTAACTAACTAACTAACTAACAACCAACTTTGGTTAGTAGTTACTGTGTTTAGGCAGTGGACACGTGAGGTAACACAGCCTATCATAGGGCTTGATAGTTCAGTTGGTCGATCATTTCTATTCTAACCCAGAGTAGTGCCAGCCTGAGGTACTGTACCAGGTTCCAATCCTGCTCAAGTCAATTTTCTTTGTTCTCTGTTAAAATGACTTAAATGAATCTTGCCCGTTTCCTTTGTGGTTTAATTTGCTGATATCAAGAAAAACTCATTTCCTACACATCAATCTTCATTTCAAATGGATTTTTAACAATGGATTTTTAACAAGTTGGTTGTGGGAATGATTTTTTGTCTTTTTAGCTTGATACAAAATGTTAAATGAGTATCCCAAATATTTTGACAATTACCCGTGTGACAAACCAAAATTATTTTGTGCGTGGCTTTCTAAACAAAAGAAGAACAAAGAGGGAAAGGATTACAGGGAGCGTATGGATTGTCTGAGATGGCCGGCCAGTACAGGAATAATTAAAGTTTAATTAAAGCCAAGACAGTTCGGGACATCACCGACTGAGTAAACAATCCACCCACCGCCCAAATCATTGATTATTCATTCTATGAATTATATTGGAGCCTCTTTGGAGGCCGCAGCAGGCCTTTTTTTGTCCAATTACCGT
The DNA here is from genome assembly GCA_963971285.1 of Astropecten irregularis. Taxonomy (NCBI): domain Eukaryota; kingdom Metazoa; phylum Echinodermata; class Asteroidea; order Paxillosida; family Astropectinidae; genus Astropecten; species Astropecten irregularis. Next base: position 10,395,871 of record OZ020253.1, read on the forward strand.
AATAAGCTGTAGTGACATACGGGTGGGCATATACACTGTATATTATATACACTATTCCACTTTCCAAGCAAACAGGACATTTTGATGCACATTTAATACTTTATTAAAACTGTGCATTACATCAGGAACAGTTTGGGGTTTTTGTTTTGTTTTATTTTGTCATTTGCTTTGAAACTGCTAAATATAGCTCCACTCTCATTCAAGGATGATCAATGATTGAAATTCATACAAAAAATTATAAAAAAAAATTATTAATTGTGTAAAAATAGCAGTACATGCTTATAGTGTTCTATGATTTTCTATCGCACATTATGCATGTTCAGTGCTGTTTTGGGACAGAGTACTGTAAACAAAAATCATGAATTCTCAATTTGAATATATAGAAAATGTCGTGTCCAATTGCCCATATTTCTTTTGTTCAGACTACCGGTACTTAGCATTTAGACTACTGCCAGTGCCAGCCTAGTACTGCCATCAATATGATTATTAGTAATAACTAGGCTGGGCAAAATTGGGTAATTTCATACATGTGTCATATTGCACTGATTGCAAAATAAAATTAGGTTAACGGTTAACCTATATAGATGTAATCATGCACTGCAACGTGTGCGATTTATGGTATATACATGTATACCTCTTCTTCAATGTGATTGTTGCTTTCTTCATATCAAGCATTTGTTAGATCAAGTTCAAGTAGGCCTAAACAATGTTTCTTTTACATCCAATACATGTGAAAAGCGTGTTTCTACTTGGCAAAATGGACAAAATAACTGACCGAAATTCTACAGTTTACACTTTTTAGGTTGTTTGAACTACTTCTACTAAAACTAGTACTTGTACTAGTGTTGAGTGCAATCTTTCTAGCTGCGCAATCATTAAGTTTAACTGTTAATCCGAAGTGACATGTTTTTAAAGAAAACCTGTGAGGCTACACTGTGCCCAAGGCCTGAATGGAATGAACATGGTGAAGGTAGCTTCACTTCTTAAGAAAATTAACTTTTGCAACTTTGATTAATCAATGTTTGCCTATAAGTATTAGCATGTAGGCTGCTGAGTACTGGCAATCAGAGCCCTTGCCAAGAAAAAAAATGCCAACTAGATAACTGTCATTCATAGCCACGCGAGCGTAAAAAGGGCGCTTTGTTGTTATTGTTCACGATTCATTGAACGTAGTGAACTGATACTGTCCACTCACAATCGATCTAAACCTTTAAGATAGGCCTAATAAGAGAGCAGCCAGAGACGCGGAACTTAACTCATTAATAATGCCAGTCACGACAGTCAAAGCCATTACAGGCCTTTGTAATCCCTTACCACAATTTTTGTCAGCTTCTCGATACAATAACAAAGCAACTTGCACTGATTTCAGGCGTCAGTAATCACGGATTGCCCAGAATCCGTACGTCTCCAAACGTCCATCTTTTCCAAACATGGAGTTTGATAACCGCAAGAGGGCGCTAATTCAACAAATTTTCTTGTTCTATTTTCAAGTATGGTACGGTAGCCTGCATACCGATTACCTATAACTTACAGGGTATGAATGTGGTGGTGGTAGAAACATACCGTTAAAGGTTTTCCGCCGGAAATGGTGTATTTATTCAGAAATTGGTAAAACAACGACCAAAAATCGTTTAAGATAAAAAAATGAAAGAGAAAAGACTAAGAATCACTGTGGCTGTTTTTCACTGTTTTCTCAAAACGTGGGCACCGTATGGGACCGAAATTTTCACAGATAACTGTTACTGTATCTTCCTTGATAATTTTTTGCCCATGAATCTGCATCTCTTTGATAAAAACCAAAGTATGACATTACCTTAAAAGCGCATGGATCTTTTAATTAAGTATAATTAGTTCATTTAAAGTGACTATAGCCTCGTAACTTGTGTGAAAAAAAAGTGAAAAAATATTGTTCATAATCAGTTCGTAATTTTAATATAGCTCTATTGTTCTACCCAATGTCATTGAACTTATTAATTGTACGTACACACTACACACGTTGTTACTGAAACGTTTTGCTCACGACCCAACGGAAATTTCACGTGAAGGAAATTAATGCAAGTTGGCCATACTCGTAGGATATGGAGTAGGGTGAAAGCTCTCAGCTTGGTCTTCTGTCTGACCAGGGGCCGATTTCACAGAGCTGCTTATAAGCATCAAAAGTTGCTTCACAAAAACCTCAGTGGCGTCGTGTTAAACCTCGTGCCCCCCCGCGTGCCCCCCATTTGAGATTTGGGTTGGTGAAAAAAATATAATATATATTGTAGCGGTGCCCCCCCCCCCAACAATTGCTAGTGCCCCCCTTGTGCCCCCCCCCCCCCCCCCCAGACTCAAAAGTCTGGTGACGCCACTGAAAAACCTTGGTAAACTTAAATCAGTATGCCAGCCAAAACTCCTTGTAAATATTATGCTTAGCAAACAATGGCCGAATTTGTGTCAGAAGCAGTAAGCATCACATGAAAAATTGGTTGATCCTGGGGCCAACTTTCAACAAAAATAGCTTGCCACCATTTAAAATTCCATTTGATAATTCATTATGGTCAGCGAACAACAGGCAAAGAACAATCACCGTATGAAACGAATTTTTGTGCTAAGCTGCTTTTGGCCCCTGGTAATTCTGAACATCTCTTCCTTCCTCCATGCATGCTCAGCCTCAGTTGACCACTGGTCACTTTGTAGGTGGGATGTAACTTTGTAAGCTAAGCTAGTTGGCATGGTATAGAAAGAGTGCCATTGGCAGTGCCTTATTGAATGTAGGCCTATACTCTTTGCTTCACAAAATGAATACTTACTTAGGGCTACTAACTTTGCAATTTGTTTTTTTTATTCGCGGCATATTTTTTGATAAAGCAATTAAGAAATAGGACAAGGAAGTCTGTTGGCTGATATTTTCGACAGTCAGACAATCATGTTATTAACTACTTAACTCCTGATCCATCTGTAATATCCCTGGAGTGTCCGTACTATCCCCAATTGTGACGGTCATTGGTCGGGTAACGTATAGGCCGACACCGTGTCCTTCAAGAGAGTATACGGACATCACAGTGTGGTACCACCGGTAGTTCACAATACAGGAAGGAAATTACTTGATACGTTGAATCAACAAACTCCCAATGTATAATAAACTAGCCAGCCCATAAATCTGTCAACTGTCTTCAATTGTTCAGACCTGTCAAGTTGTCATAAAAAATGCATTTCAATTATTTATGATACATTGACGTGACAGGGTACTTAAAAGTAAAATCATACTTTGGTTTTTATCAAAGAAATACAGACTCAGGGCAAAAATATCAAGACAGATACAGTAACAGTCATCTCAGGCGCGGTTCTATAGTCAAAATTTTGGAGGGGCTAGAAGAGCCATTATTTTTTTTTTGGGGGGGGCTAGAAGACCCAATATTTTGGGTTCTTCTAACACTCGCTTCTGCTATGTCTTATAAGGGGTCGAAAAACATGCACATTATAGCCCACACAACGCGTTTTTTATGTAATTTTACTAATTTCTGGATAAATACACCATTTCAGGGGGAAATATTTTAACGGTAGGTTTCTACCAGCACCATCTTCATACCCTGAAAGTTATTCGTAAATCTGTGAAAATTTCTGTTTGGTTTCTTACCAAAGTATACCTTTAAAGGTAGTATCATACTTTGGTTTTTGTCAAAGAAGTACAGATTCATGGGCAAAAATATCAAGTAAGATACAGTCACAGTCATCTGTGAAAATTTCAGTCCCATACGGTGCCCACCTTTTGAGAAAATCGTGAAAAACGGCCACAGTATTTCTTAAGTCTTTTCTGTTTTATTTTTGATCTTTTAAAAGATCAAAAAGATTTTCGGTCGTTGTTTTACTAATTTCTGGATAAATACACCATTTTAGGCGGAAATGTTTTATACCCTGTAAGTTATAGGTAAATCTGTGAACATTTCTGTTTGGTTTCTTACCAAAGTATACCTTTAACTTGCAGTTGCACGAATACAGATTAAATCGCATGATTTCCCGTCATAATAATATTAAACCTGGGGTCGGTTTCACGAAGCCCTACGATCGATCGTAACTTGAGTTACGAAGGATACCCCATCGTATAGGGCTGCAATGTAATAAAAAGTCCTAAGATTGATAGTACTAAAGTTGCGATGAGTTTGGTGAAATCGGTCCAAAGTCCTTGATTAACCTTGTACAGTACATTTAACTCTGCGCTCACGGCGTAACGTATAGTATACCGGTACACCGCTTGGGATAATAGATCAACTATCTATTATTGTGTAATCAGCAAACTGATATAGCAGCTGTATGGTACAGATTATCATAGCAGCTTTCAAACACAAAGGTTTGACGAAAACTTGACGCAATGCCAAACAAAATTCCCTCATGTCGGTTTAATATTGTGCTCAGCAGAAATATTACATTGTCAATGCAGCAAGCGAAGCATCCATACACCATGTTAAGAAAATTTGCCGGACCGACAAGCAACTTGATGGAGACTCATTAGAGCTTTTGAATTTTTATCCCATAGTGTTCTGACAGACGACTGTTGCCTGAAAGGCACATGCAGTAATACAGAATTGGTAACATACCCGAACAGAAATGTTAACAGATTTCACGTATAACTCGCAGAAGTTAGAAGCAGGCGCGGTTCTAGAGCCAACATTTTTGGGGGGCTAGAAGAGCCATTATTATTATTTTTTTTTTGGGGGGGGGGGGGGGCTATAGATTAGAAAAAACCAGTATTTTCAAGATATTTTTTTTTCAATTCCCTTTGGTTTTTGGGTGGTTTTTTTTTTTTTTGGGGGGGGGCCTAGCCCCCCGTAGAACCGCGCTTGGTGTATTTCCACCTGAAATGGTGTATTCCAGAAATTAGTCGGTAAAACAAAGACCGAAGACAGTTTTGATCTGCGGGGTAAGATCAAAACTATTCTTTATGTCTTTAATGAAAAAATTAGTCAGGTTCTCGCTGTTTTCTCGTAAAAATTCTCACAGTTTCATTATTTTATTAACATTCTGGATGGCAGACAAAGTGTGAGTGATGTGACCTTTACCAATCATGTATTATACCTTTAAAATAAAATGATATGTTTTTTTATACCTCACTTGAAAATGATATCACACAATTCACTCCCGAGAGAGAAGAAAGTAAAACAAATAATTATGATCAAATCAGATTAATTGCCAGAAAAATAATTAATGTCCTAACTGAATGATCCGTTGATAGTTTTGTTTTCATCGTGTACGATATACCGCGTGTCAAATGGCCGAGAATTCGTTATAATGCGCCTGAAAAGTTCAGGGAAACCGCGTGCGCTATTTTAAAGGTAGTATCATACTTTGGAAAGAAACCAAAACAGAAATGTTCACAGATTTACGTACAACTTACAGGGTATGAAGATGGTGGTGATATAGAAACATATACCATTGAAATGTTTCCGCCTGAAATGGTGTATTTATCCAGAAATTATAGTAAAACAACGATCGAAAATCTGTTTGATCTTTTAAAAGATTTAAATTTTCACAGATGACTGTTACTTTATTTGTTTTGATATAATTATTTGCCCATGAATCTGTATTTCTTTGATAAAAACCAAAGTATGATATACCTTTAACCGAGTCCTATTTGGTAAAGAAACAAAATAATGATCAGAAATAATATTGTTTCCCAAAGGAATCACCATCAGACACTATTATATCTCCTGCCCTTAGCTGATCCATGGCGGAACCTTGACAGGATAAGAGATAATAATTCCGGTGCACTCTGATCTGTATCGAAGAGGAAATTAAAGCAGGCTTATAGTTGTTTTATCAACAGTCACTGCACGCCAAACACAACCTCGAAACTCGAAAGCATATTGCACTTTCTCATCGAAACTTACGCATGGTCAAGGCTGTGTGGTTTTGTTTGGTACAAAGTTGATGTTGGCCACACATGTTGGATGGACTATTTTGCGAACTGACATGGCGGTGTTAAACTTGGTACTTATCGCTGTGATATCGGCTGCTTGTCTTACAGAAGTTATTGGAGGTGAGTAAGCCTATTCGAATTAATTATGGAACTGCAACTCAAAAGGACCGGGGTTCAAGCTTGCATGCAGCACTAATAGGGTTTCCACGCAGTTGCTGCAATTTCGTTTCTCATTCATTATCAAAACGTTCTACGTGTTCATAGCCTCTTTAAGTTAAACATCTCAAAGAAAAGAAAGTTTCTGTACTAAAAGAACGGTATGAGAAAAGGCAACATGCCCCATTATATGGTTTCTATAGCAAATTTTGACCTTTGAAACACGAACGTGCAATCGAATAAAACTAATTGCAATGATTATATAGGTAAACATAATGTAGTAAAGTGCGTACAAGTTACAACTGTTTTCAAGTTTGAAACTTTTTCAGCCTGGTTGCTGTATTTTCATCCCAAGATTGCTCTTGTATTTCTTTGAAGGGAAAATCTTGACCTTTACTTCAGGAAAAAGTTAATTTATACACGAGATTATGTGTCAGATTTGCATGTACCAGGTTCATTGCAAATTTTGACTTGCATCCGGCAACATGTAGGCCTATTTGCATGACATTTGTCACTGGAAACAATGATACTCGCAAATCTAAGGAATTTGGATCGGTTTGCGGAAACACCAGGTAAGAATCGTTCGTGCTTTTGCAATTCTATTTCGTTTCGCACTTCTCGTAAGATCTCAACGTTTCGATTGGCCTGTTCTAGTCATGATCAGGAGACATGGAGGTGACTATAGCATGCGCTAGTCGAAACGTTGAGACCTTACGGGAAGTGCGAACGAAATAGAAATGCGAAAGTACGAATGCTTCTTACATAAATGGTGTTTCCGCAAACCGATTCACATTGTCACCGCATGCAAAGCCTCATAATCTTTCTTGAAATCTAAGGAACATTGGTGCTGAAGCATTCTACTGTCCCAAACTACGTCTGATACGGGTACTGTATACGACAGAAATTACATAAACGATTAAGACTCGATCCATTATACTTATAGTCTTCATCGTATTTCCTTCGTGTTACAGATGACAGTACCAGTGAATTTGCGTGTCTGAGCGGTGAACTCATCCCCAGTGTGTGGCGATGTGACGGCCAAGTAGATTGCCCTTACCCTGATCAGTCCGATGAGGCCAACTGTACAGGTGAGGCAAAGTAGTAAACTGTCCGGAGTATGGGCATTCGCAAAGATTATGTTGCAGGTCACCATTAAAGGGAGCATATAGGATTTGCAAGGCCTAAAAAAAAATGGACTCAACAGTTCGTAAACAGTACAAACAGTCACCATGGAAAATCTTGATTCATCAGATGCTGGGTTTTTTAAGGAAATCAAGATTTAGTGTGTTTTTTTTCAAAGATCGTTTGTCCGAACGATTTTTGGAACAAGCATAGAGGACACCCTCACTTGAGTTATATCCCATTTCACTCAAGGTATGAAGGTGGTGCTGGTAGAAACATACCGTTAAAATATGTCCACCTAAAGTGCTGTACTATTTATCCAGAAATTATGGGGAAAAAAAAAAAAAAAAAAAAAAAACGAAAACAGTTTTAATCTCGGGGTAAGATCAAAACCATTCTTCATGTTCTATAAGAAAAATTGAGTCGGTTTTCGCTATTTTCTCATGACTCAGATGTCCGATTGAGCTCAAATTTCCACAGGTTTATTATTTCATGTACATGTTTGATCAGACAAAGTGTGAGTGCTGTCCTGTGACCTGAATGACAATGATATCACTCAGTATAACAACGGCATTTCAGTAGTGGTTCTGCTTGCCGTAAGCGTGGGCGGCTATACGGAAGCAGAACAATCCCTATGATCGTAACCTTTGGTCTGGCATGTGGACCAAAGATTATATTAGTAGGGTCAATCTATGACAAAATGTACACTAACCCCCAAAAAATTGCAACTGAAGGTTTTATGGCATTTTCTAGTAGTATGAGGTCAGACAAACAAAATATCAAAAATCGAGAAAAATCCAATTTCAGCAAAGGGTATAACTATGACGTCATCAAAATGGCCGCCAAAACTCCAGTATCGGGCATAATAATCTCGCTCAATTCGCTTGTATTCCAAACAATTCACCTCTCAGAGTAAGATTTGTATTCATGATATTCATTGTAATGACTTTTACTTATGCAAATATTTATTTAGAATGATTATCTTATAGGCAACACATTGAAATTGTAATAATCAAGCTCTGACGTGGCGGCCATATTGAATTTTAAATGACCGCTTTCTCCTTAATGCAAACTTTCATCTCATTGCATTCAAAGAAATTATACGTCTTGTCAGCGTGTGCAAAACATGACTGTAGATTCGTTTAATGACACACCTAGCTCATGCTTCGATGTTGATATTGGATTGGAAAACCTGGGGATGTCCCCCCCACCCACCCCGACCTCCCTCCGGATCTGCGCCCATGGTGATGGTGAACTTTACAAGTAAATCACCATATAAAGTGCCCGATCCCGTGCATAGGGCTTATAAAGTGGTCGATCTTATGCATGCAAGCAACGGCGTGACATTGTGGTGAAGTATTAAACTGAATAATGTGAAATTGTACTTCACAAGTTCCCATTACTTTGATAATTATAATGCAAGTATTAAACCATCACTGACGTTAAAAATGGCGATAGACCTGATAAAATGGCAGCAATTTTGAAATTTGATAGGGCCGTCGAATTGTGTAACTCTACATTATAATTTGTAGTGGTAATATGCCTCCAAAAGATATTGTCTATTTCAGTGTTTCTAACAATTCAACCAATACCCAACAAATGCCCGACAACCTGATTTCTTCAAAATTTCAATCCAGGGAAGAGATGGAACTTTTGCAAAGCTGACTGGACGAATTTCAGAAGCTAAGATAGGTCTCAATGTCACCTTCCAGTTCCTCATCAGACATGGATCAAACTCCTATCACTCCTATCACTCCTATCACTCCTATCAATTTCTTGAGGGCTTGTGGCAAGTGTGTTAGGCACTCGCCTCTCACCAATGTGGCCCGGGTTCGAATCCGGCCTGGGTCATACGTGAGTAGAGTTGTGCGTTGGTTCTCTCCTATCCCACGAGGGTTTTTCTCCGGATTCTCCGGTTTTCCTCCCTCCACATGAAAGACATCCATCCCCGCAACACCTGTCCTTGCCACAATCTCACCAGGGATGAAGAGTGTACCACCTTGTACAATGACTTCCGTCTAGCTGAACTGGCAAACAAGGCCCTCTGCTCTGACCGACTGCCTTGATCAGAAGCATAGAGATCGAGTGCTAGCATGACTGGGAGGAGACTGTCAAAAGGATTGCTTTTACCTAGTCCAGCTGACTTGTATAATTATGAAAGACTTTCAAGTGCCTTACGGGCAGAGGCCACAGACTGAGCTGATGTCAAGTGACAGCTAATTTCATCGTTAACCCATTCCTGACAAATGGACGGTTCTAGGACACCAGCAAGGTCCACACACTTGCAGTTAAAACACTTCACGGTCATCTCTCAGAGCCCTTCCCTGCAGAGGAAATCACCTTTGCTTGCTATTAAATCAAGAGACAACATCCCACCAGAGTTCCTGAACTGCAGCACATGTGCACAGTGACTTTCTACGTTTTTTCTCTATTACTAGGCAGGCAATATCCAAGATCTGGCCCCAAGCTGCAATTATTGCATTTCCAAAGCCTATTAAGCCCGTTGAAAATCCCAAAAACTGTTGAACCACCGACTTGCTCCTTTGTGTGCCACTCAACCTGCAGACGGCTTCTCCTTGCTCGTCTTGAACCTATGGTCAAACCTCAGCTCCCGTGACACGATAGGGCTGGTTTCTGGAAAAGTCGTGTAGCTATCAGATGACATTGAGGAAGCATTCAAACTAGGCCACAAGGCGAGCCTTTTCCTGGTGGATCTCAGAGTGGCATGCGACACAGCCTGGCAATCATGGGCCCCATCCTGAGGCTTCTAAAAATGCAACCCGACTGAGTCTTTGTTGAATGCATCTCAACCATCATATTAAATTGCAGCTTTATTCTAAAAAAACACACACAAAAACAGCGATAGTCAAGCCAGTTGTCGTCACCGCCTTAAGACTCTTTTTTGCCACCGACCCATCAGTGATCTTCCCAAAAACTACATTGCGCTGATATGTTAAGCTGGCGATTGTGTATTCTGGGTGAAGGAGTTAAGCCATCTCAAAGGACATCACAAAGAATGCAAACTACCTGAATCTGTGAGGACTAAAGATCAGCATGGCCAACTCTCCACAGCAACAGCCTTCCACCTTACAAACAAGCATGCCAATCTTTAACTCAAAGTCCACCTAGGCTAGGGGCTAGTAGACAACCCTGTCCTACACCCCAACACCAACATACATGTAATGTGGGTAAAACTTGACAGACTACTCACATACAGGTAATACCTGAAATAACTCCGAGTGAAAGTTTCATCAAGGAGCAACCTCCTTTACCGCCAGGGTCTACTTTGGGGTACATGCACGAGCACACTAAGAACCGATGCAATTGTCCTCGCGTAAAGTTCCGCAGAATGCCTGTCCTGTCTGGAGCAGAAGCATGCACAGTTGCACACTGAGAAGGTGGATGTCACAGGAGGACTCCATGAGGCTAATTACAGGATGCTTCGGCCCACATCCATGGAGCTTCTTCAACTGTTATAACTGGCATTGTCCACAGCCCTCTGCGGAAAACATCACATGCATGTGCTGTTATAGAGAAGGCCTCCCGAGACGACAGCCATATTCTGAATGAGGGCATGAAGGCTCTCGTCACCCCTTCAACTGTCATGCAGTCTCCCCCGAATGTTCCAACTTCAACCTCATTGAACAATAGAAAAACAACCGGCAAGAGACTGAAAGACCAATCCAGTTAATCACCCCTCGGAGGCCGAGTACTTAACTTCCACCAGGTGATTACTTGCCCGAAAGAGATTGGGTCATCTTCAACAGCCTTACACAACAGTTGGACATCTCAATGGTATGCCAGCATGCCCAGTTAGTGCTCGAAGCCCCTCCTTGAAATGAGCACATAGAAATCACCAACACCACGCCGGAGACAGTCACATGGCTACATCAGCTGCAAAAAGTTGTACATTCACATGTATAAATGGTTAGACGAAAGACGATCAGAAGTATTTCTAGCGCATAAAGTTTTCCCTTACAGTGCAAGTTTGACATAATAAGTAAAATAACTAAATTGGCGGCCATTTTAAAATCCAATATGGCTGTCAAATCGATTCACCTGAACTGTTAAGTAACAATTATTCATTACTTCATCCAGAAATTTGCTTCTGAACAAACATTGTCACCTGAGGAATCCACAACAACGATTGAAATCAATGCGTTAATGAATAGAAATTTGCCATTTTCAGCATTTTGGCGGCCATTTTGATGACGTCACAGTTAAACCCCTTGCTGAAGTTGGATTTTTCTCGATTTTTGATATTTTGTTTGCCTGACCTCATACTACTAGAAAATGCCATAAAACCTTCTGTTGCAATTTTTTTGGGGTCAAGTGGTATTTTGACCCTACTATAATTATAGTGCTATAACGCGCAAGATGAATAAACTGACCATAGGTAATTGGTATGGAGGCCGCCATTCTCCATACAAATTATACACGATCCGCCATTCTGGTGTGAAACTGGGAGTACATGTAGTTTGTATACACGGGACATATGGGGGCTAGGAGATTTCTCAAAGAAAATGGGAGTGTTAGGCAAGATTTTGGCCCGGATTCGATTGAAACTTATCGTTTATTGTAAACAGAAATATTTGACATTGATGTGAAGCAGCTGAATAATTATGAAAACGGCGAGTTTTTGTGGTTTTCTGGACCTAGTTTTGCAAGACTGGTGTCGCCCACATCGCTCATATCATCTCCGTACGTGGAGAGTCAAAATGGCGCCCATGGCGATTTCACGTTTCAGGGAGAGTTCCCCATCTTGCGCGTAGCGCTAATCTTTGATGTGAACCGAGACCTCAGTCCTCAAAGGGAAGGGGTCGAGGTAGTCTTGGTCCAAGACTGTAAAGCTAGATAACGGACCCCATCGTGCCATTGCGCCCTCTCGTGACTTCATTTGACCCAGCTGCTCGCATTACAGTCTTGGGCATTTCCTATGAATTGTTTAACTTTTTCTTTGTTTTTCCTTCGGATTTCCGGAGGAACCAATCAGCGCCCGCAAAAATCCAGTTGAATTGGTATCTAATGAATATGGATGACCTGTAACGCATGACCTCTGTGTACCATGCTAATGCAGTATCGTACGTGACTAGTACTCAGTGTGCTTCGGTGTCGATCGTGGGATCGGGAATAGTCACGGTACGGCGCTGTGGTATTGTCATGGGGAATTGAAATAATGTCTGCGTTGCCTACTGCTTGCTATAGTTGACATAGTATACTTACTATTCATCGCATAGTCGGACATGCCTGATGCATGAGGGCATTAAACACTGTTACTATACACACGATCTATTTCTATTATGGTAAATATTACAACAGAAAGCTGGTGGTACACACACATTGTGGGTGCGTAATTAACTCTAGCTTTCCACAAACGAGACACTACCGCATGGATTTGAATGTAGCCGCCATGAAGTGTCTGCGATTCAACAAGCACGGAATCGATCATGCAGCTCAGACTGTTTTATAAACCACGCGCTGAGACAATAGATAAGGATTTGTTTATAATGTCTGGCCGAGACTGTCTGGACGCGGACTGTCTCGCGTTTGTTTACCGAATTTCAGCAGCTCCAACCGTGACGCTCCCACGGCCCGCTTGGCATCCTATTTTGCATTTCAACGTAAATCATGAATATTCATAATAAGGTACCTAATTGACATACAAAGGCCACGCCTCGGTTTATAGGAAATGCCCAATACTGTAATGCGAGCAGCTGGGTCAAATGAAGTCACGAGAGGGCGCAATGGCACGATGGGGTCCGTTATCGAGCTTTACAGTCTTGGACCAAGACTAGGGTCGAGGGTGCAGGGTGACTGGCGTGAAACCCCTGGATCCGTGCCTGTTACGTTGTCATGTAATACATATCATTTCATAATCACTGCCAGGGAGCAATTAAATTTTATGGACGGGTGAATGTGAATAATTATGCATATTGTACTGTACTGTACAGAGGTTGACAAAGGACCAAGAAACAGATCAGCCTCCATCACGGCAGGCTGACCGTGGATCCATAGTGCTTGACCTCTTTTACTATAGTGTTCATCGTTGAATAGACTGGTTTGCACTTGTTCGCATTTCGCAAACAAAATAAACCAAAGTTGTAGGCCTATACATTTAATATAGCCGTAACAAATAATGGCAAACAAAATTGAAAACGTGCCTTTTCTCCGACGAACCATAATCACGACGTATGAACACCCGTTTGGAAAACTCAAGATTTCAAGGACCACTTGTATCATACTTTGGTAAGAAACCAAAACTGAAATGTTCAAAGATGTACATATAAAGGGTGCACAAAAAGTAACGTTGATTTTGACGCCCGACTTCTCTAATTTTAATCGGTTTGGGGTGATATGAGTGGTATGAGTGTCTAGGGGACATCTTCAGCTGCATTTTGATGCCCTACTTGATGCCAAGGAGTCAACACTGTTCAATGCACACAACATTGTTTGTCAAAAGGTACAAAACCAAAAGTTGCACTTTTAGGTTTAAAATGTCAGCAGCTGTGCGTAACCCATTGTCGACCCAAACAATATCGCCCACGCAATGTAGCGCATTGTAAGTTCAACCTGTATTCCTAAAAGTGCAACTTTTGGTTTTGTACCTTTTGACAAACAATGTTGTGTGCATTGAACATTGTTAAAGGCATTGCATACGTTTGGTAATGACTCGTTATGAGAAGCGTTATGGCCGTAACGCTTCTCAGCTATTGACTAACTGTTATCTGGCGTGAAATAACCGCTCTAGTTTGTCGCCAAAATCTCACAAACGCTACCACCTTTTGAATTCAAACTTTCACAGGTTAGTTTTATGGTATATATATACAATTATATTGGTTTGAAACAAACAATAGGCTCAAATTACCAAACGTATGCAATCCCTTTAAGTCCTTTGCATCAAGTAGGGTATCACAAAGCAGCTTAAGATGTTCTGTAAACACTCATACTACTAATGTCACCCCCAAACAGATTAGATTTAAAGGAGTGGGGCATAAATTCAACGGAAGTTTCTTTTTGTGCACCCATTTATAGAGTACGAAGATGGTGCTGGTAGAAACCTACCGTGAAAATATTTCAACTTATATGGTTCAACTTAGTAAACCATAAAAAAAAATGGTTCAACCATCAATATGGGGGGGGGGGTAATCATAATAGAAAAAAATCAATTTCATCAATGAATAATCAATGGATAAACCATAAATTAAATCTTCCACTTGTCACATCCTGATATGACTAACCTAACAGCTCCAATGTACTTTTATAGCTGCACATGCACACATCACACATAAACAAAATAATATCATGCGTGACACAACTCCCCCCCCAAAAAAAAAAAAAAAAAAAGAAACAAAAATGGCCATTCCAACTGCTAGTATTGCTCACCTGAACTTCACATTTAAAACTGAAGTGTCATGCCTGATTAATGTCCATCCATATGGAAACATAATACGCTGACAATGCTAGTACTTTGCGTGTTAACAATTACCAAGTGATCCTGAACAAACCATTTCAATTTGCATATAGGCCCTATGTATATTTCAATATAGTGTATAGGTTATTCTTGCTGAGGTCCCGACCGATCGAATCCATGTAGGCCTACATGTACAGGTATAAAGTCCATGCTACTGGCCCTCATTAACACTGCTCTGCACCACGTCGGTTTTGCTATCAACGTTCCAGAACAAGTCTTGCGTTCGCCAGCATCGTTGACAAGTGTAAGAAGGCGATTTGTAACATTATTCTAGCGATGGATACCAAGGGCAGTATTGATCAACAGTTGCAAGAATTCATGGACAAATATGGATTCGTGCGTCCCGACCGTGGAGACCTGGACACACCAGCCGCTCCGTGGAGACATGGCAAGCCAGATTATCGCAGTGCCGACTTGCAGTACTTTCAAGGCAAGACCATGGACCACAAGCCCGGCTCCCTTGAGTATGTCGTGGAGAACTTGGTCAAGAAATGGGAGATGGAAACTAGCCATTTTCCCGACTACAAGACTTGGACGACCATCGACCCAGAGAAATACCAGGTCCAGGCAAACGGGAGGAAGATCTTCAACGGCGAAGAAAGTTCCACAGCCGGCAACTACAACTGGCTACTATCCGCCGCAGAAAAGGAGCTCTACGACAGCGACCAGCACACGTTCGACAGTTCGCATGACCTATTCCGCGGAGCTTTCAAAGACGGCTTCTCATGGGAGGTGCTGAAAGTTTTCTCTGGGCCGCCGAGGGTCACATTCAGCTGGCGTCACTGGGCCAAGTTCAACGGGGAGTACAAGGGTACAGTCGGCGAGGGGCAGCTGTTCGAGATGTTCGGCTTTGCAGTGGTGGACGTTGACGATCAACTGCTCATCTGCAAGATAGAGATATATTTCAAACCTGATGCATTCTTGGAGGCACTTGAAGGTAAATCGCCTGCATCTAAGCGTCGTGGTGAAGAGGACATCGTTGGCAGCGGGTGTCCGATACACCAAGGACAGTGAACTTAGTTCCCGTTCCTCCCCGTGTTGATTCTTCGGAAACAGTTAACTATACAGATATGAAATCCCATACTGCAAAGACGATTGAATTTACAATGTTAGATGAAAAAACTTCAATGTTATTCTTGCAAAATGTTGTTCAAAGTAACTAAATGAATCAAATCAAACCAAACAAATAAAAAGAAAGAACTTCCCCGATAGTGTGTCCCTCCTTCTACAACAAACAGTATGTATTAAACAAACAGGACAACGAAGCAACACATTCATGAAAACCGTATAGTTTTGACACAAAGTGGCGCTGTCTGTTTTAGGGTGGTGGGTAAAAAAGAAGACTGGGTAGTTAGGCGAGTCAGTAGGAAAGACAACAGATAAAAAGAAGGGGAGAGAGAGAGAGACCGAAAATAAAGGTTAGTTGCCCGTATGTTTAAATCAAAACAAGAATGAGCTTTGTGTGATCATTTTTGTCGGAAGCCTGGGCCTGGTTCTGTATTTACATGTTGGCCTGTCCTGGAGGCAGCAAACCTCGATAATATTACGTTGTACAGGAGTTGTCCTTTCTTTTGAGGGCCCCTCAAAACCGGTTTGTTTCTATAGTGTATTTTCCTCCACTTCGCTTTCGACGCTCTTGTCCGATACCAGTAGGCCTATTGAGTACATTATTGCTGATGTCCAAGGCACGGCCGCCATAGGCCCTTCTGGCAGCGGAAGGTTGCCCATCTGTAGTGAAGTTGACGCCGGTACCGGTATACGGTCCGGGTGGTGGAGCTATTATAGGGAGCTTTAGATTTTCACATTGACTACGTCGACTGATACGTGATTGCGTCATGCCGAGTCTTTGCGCTAGTCAAGTCGTCACCAACGTTGTCTGAGTGAGTCGGGGACGCACAAAGTATAGTTTTGACGTTCAGCACGACGTTGTGGTCGACGTGAACGAGGTCCACGTTCACACCAATCTAAAGCTCCCTACTATCTCGCAGGTGAAAACCAGTAGATCATCGATGCCAATACCGTGGACAGGATATGCAAGTCGGTGTCAGGGACGCTGGCACGGGGCATACTCACCCTCTGCCGGGGCACCGACATCCACAGACACTGGATGCTGCTGCGAGACAACTGCCGTCGTTGCAGGAGAACCGGGAGATGAGTACATGGTCGGCACAACGGCAGCAACGTAGCCTTGTCGGTGCACTACCGGCCTGCGCACAAATGATCATGGAAGGTATGGAGGAGGTACCGCCGTCGGTGCTGGAGTATCAGGAGATGGCGCACTGGCCGACACCAGGACAACGGCATTGCAGCTGTAGTTTTGTCGCTGCTTCGTTGGCCAAGACAAGTTTCGACATTGCCGGACAAGGGCCGCCATCGGTGCTGGTGTAAAGTTAAAACTGCCCCCTCTAAATATGCCCGCCTGGACACCTTAACTAGGGTTTTACCATGTACATGGGACACATTTACATGTTTGTGGTCATGTTAAGTTGTCCGGATACAGGCTTACCTGGGTTATTATGTCTCGGACACATTTACTGAGGGTGGACAGATTGAACTTGTACACCGGAATACCATACCGAGGAATGGCACATAGGTCGGCGCCAGCACCGCGGCAGCCACGGGGCAGCGTTGCTGGGACACCGATGACCGTGAGAGGCTCACCAGCGACGGTGCGACGTCGTGTCCATTTTAGAACTGGCCCAAGCAATTCATCTTCTGATGAAAAAGACGTTCGGTGCATTTTGTCTGCAGATGGGCCAGGGACTATTTCTTGGATGCCTATGCAGACAGCTACACAAACAAGCGTTTTGCAAGGCCGACATCATAGTTGTGAGGAAGCTGGAAGGATTGCAAGTTTATGTCGTGCTTGATAAATTTGCAAAAGTTGCATCGTATGAATTGACACAATGCCTAAGAGTGACCGACATCCCTGGTGAATCCTTGAGAAATATCTCAAGTATGAGAAAATCTCGCGATCATTGCGAGTTTTTTTTTAGTATCTCGTGAAAAGGCCTTTAGGCGTAATGCCCAAACAAATTTAACGCGTGACACACAAACAACTTTATAACAAATGCAAACTACTGTTGACCTGAAACGCATGTGTAGGGTGCACCCAAGTAAATAGTGCCAAAATCCGTCCGCCGAGCTCATGAATAAAAGTTAAGCACTCAATATCTTTTAAATAAGAGAGTTGTGAGAGCTATGAAAATGAAGGATTGAAGAAATATGGCACTTGACCTCCTGCCTGGACTCTGGGCTTCAATTTGTGACCATTTTTGATGCAATTGGGTGAGAAAGTGGGTCTATTTCAGCCGCTTTGCAGAGGGACGTTTTTTTTTTTGAAAATGGCTTCTTTGACTGGAGTGATCCATACCTTGTTTTAGGGGTGGTCAGCTGAGAATGAGTATATCTAAAAAATTCAGTGGTCACCCTACCATAAAATGAAAAGAAAATGAACGGTGACATGTTCATCATAATTTTTCTGTGCAACCTGAACAGCTGTGAGAGTTCTGTCTATTTTTAAATAATTTTTGAAGTTGGAGGATTTACCACTGTTGCATATGGGAGTTTATTAACTTGGGTGCAACCTGTAGCAGAGGTACGCTAAAAATGCAAGTCACTTGGCATGTCTGGACAAACATTGGACTACAGTATTTCTCATATAGTGCATTCAGGCGTCCAATTCCTTAAAGTCACAATTTACATTTCAATAGTAGGCCTGAAGGCCGATGTATTCGTTGGTATAGTCACACCATCAACACTATGCTCTGCCCGAACGAAATCAAGCTAGTCCTGCCTCGCCCATCACCACTTCTCAGCACCTCGTCGGTTCTGCTATCGGGATTCTAGTCCTGCGCCCATCGGCATCGTCAATGAGTGAAGAAGACGCTCGAGTCTGCAACAGATTCTAGCGATGGATACCAAGGGCAGTATTGATCAACAGTTGCAAGAATTCATGGACAAATATGGATTCGTGCGTCCCGACCGTGGAGACCTGGACGCACCAGCCGCTCCGTGGAGACATGGCAAGCCAGATTATCGCAGTGCCGACTTGCAGTACTTTCAAGGCAAGACCATGGACCACAAGCCCGGCTCCCTTGAGTACGTCGTGGAGAACTTGGTCAAGAAATGGGAGATGGAAGCTAGCCATTTTCCCGACTACAAGACTTGGACGACCATCGACCCAGAGAAATACCAGGTCCAGGCAAACGGGAGGAAGATCTTCAACGGCGAAGAAAGTTCCACAGCCGGCAACTACAACTGGCTACTATCCGCTGCTGAAAAGGAGCTCTACGACTGCGACGAGCACACGTTCGACAGTTCGCACGGCCTATTCCGCGGAGCTTTCAAGGACGGCTTCCCTTGGGAGGTGCTGAAAGTTTTCTCCGGTCCTCCGAGGGTCGCGTTCAGCTGGCGTCACTGGGCCAAGTTCAACGGGGAGTACAAGGGTACGGTCGGCGAGGGGCAGCTGTTCGAGATGTTCGGCTTTGCAGTGGTGGATGTTGACGATCAACTGCGCATCTGCAAGATAGAGATATATTACAAGCCTGATGCATTCTTGCAGGCACTTGAAGGTAAATGGCCTGCATCTAAGCGTCGTGGTCAAGAGGACATCGTTGGCAGCGGGTGTCCGATACACCAAGGACAGTGAACTTATACTTCCCGTTCCTCCCCGTGTTTGACTCTATAGACCCTATTCACGGTGCATCCATCATCCATTTTAAGCAGTGCAATCAAACCAAGGCTTTAGATTAAAAATAGTCTGGTACCCGTCTGGTATGGGTGAGGAAGGAGACAAGATGGATGCACCATGAATAATGTCTATGGAAAGGATTCTGCAAGTGACCTCCGCTGGTGAGGCACCGATACGGCCGACAGCCATTCTCATCATTCCTAAAGCGATTTCGGTAATTGTGGACAAGTGGTTCCCAAAACTAAAGGAAAGGACAAGTTAAACTAAAACTATTAAGTTATAGGGAAGGACAGCAACTTTTTATATCTTACTGCTCCTAAACGATATTCTTGACTTTCAGCAAATGTTCACGAGTCCTTAAAACCATAGATTGAAGAAATTTCGCCAATATTTCATTAAAAAGGTACAATTTTCTTACCTGCTTGTTGCTATAGTTTTAGGAACTTGTTCACAATTACAGTGATTTCTATCAGATAAACTCTTTTTCACATATACGGTGAATGGGACCATTGTTAAGTCTATGATGAAAAAAACAACCAAATACTTTACAATTACCTCACTTTTCTTGAAAAGAAACAACAAATTTAACAGTTAATTAGTACTGTGACTTAATTAGACTTGATATTATATATTTCTAAGCAAAGCAACATGAAATGTAGAAATACATATATCATGTTTTTATTATGATAATGTATCAATTACCTCACTTTTCTTGAAAAGAAACAACAAATTTAACAGTTAATTAATAATGTGACTTAATTAGACTTGATATTATATATTTCTAAGCAAAGCAACATGAAATGTACAAAATACATATATCATGTATATATGCCTAAAGGCAAACATGATTTACAATTAGACAGAAATATGGAGAAAAAAAATATTTATAGAATTGAAGTATGTCGCCTTCATTGATAACTTGTGAACATGCAACATCAAGTAGTTATGAAAAATATCATTACCCGTATTATGGTTAACATGCAACAATTAACACTGCTAGTACTAACTATACATATATGAAGTCCCGCACTCCAAGGACGATGAAAGTTACAATGTTGTGCAGGCAAAATGTAGTTCAAAGTAACGAAATAAAGTAAACCAAACCAAAACAAAGCAAAAAGATGTAACAGCTATATGTAAGGGTTGGCAAACGGTGCAACGAAGCAACACGCAGTCACAAAAACAGATTTTGAAATATTATTAATATTTGCAACTTATAATGTACTTTATTTACAATTCCCAATTTGCTTGCATTTATCTTATCACGTCCCTTAAAGACTTTGGACGTCAATCATGGAATCAGTCAATCAAGAAACTTAGTATAATCTTGCAATTGGTTTGATTCACAATTTCACATACATTGTGCATTGAATATAGGTATTATAGTTGGGTGATTCCTGTGCCGGTTGAACTTTTGATACACCGTGCCTTCCAGGGGCCAATTTCATAAAACTGTTAAGCACAAAAATTTGCTAAGCATGATATTTCTGTCTTAATAAAAACAGGGTTAACAACCAAATTTCCATGTGTTGTGTATCACTTGTGATTGTTCTTTGGCTGTTGTTCGCTGACCATGAATATCAAATGGAATTTTCAATGGTGGTTTGTTTTATTGGGCGAGACATTTTTGTGCTAAGCAAATTGTTGTGCTTAACAGTTTTATGAAATTGGCCCCGTTGGGTGTCCTACAGCCGTTGGCCTTTCACACCACATGTATTTTAGTCTGACCCTGGCCAACTCACTGAACAAAATAAAATTGTCTAGCACTAGATACAATCAAGCATCTTTAGTTTGTCGCAGGATAGTTTTATTAAAACCAATCCGCAATCTTTTCTAACACAAATCTTGTATTTTTCTTTAAACTTCTACCTTTTTTTTTTACATTTTATAAGACTTCTGATAATTGATTTGGAGCAAATGAGTAAATCTGTTCAAATTGATTAATTATCTTGTCACGATAAAAATTGTTATTTTATTTTCCAAGTCAAAGCACACTGTATGCAATAATCATTAAAATAAAACATTCCGGAAAGATTTGGACCTGAACCTGGAAGAACTTATCGGCAAATTGGAGTTAATAATGTGAGATACAAAGGCATTTAATGGAACAGCATTTTTTTTTTTTAGAGCTATGCACAATAATTTAGTGGGGCGCCCTCGGCTATTAAGAACTCGCAGGGCTCTTTTCCAAACCTCGGTCCCGGCTCCGACTCGGGCTCAATTTCGTGAATCCATTATAAAAAATAATAAGAGGTATCAAAAAAGAGACTTTTTGATGCGGTTCGGAAGTATAGATTCTCTGGTTTGAAAAGGAAAACAGAGCTTCAGTTCCAATGAAAAACCACAACCTATATTTTCAGCATGAGAGAGACGAAACGGGAGCCTGAGCCTGAGCCGAGGTTTGGGAAAGGCCCTTGAACAAGGTCAAGCATTTGTGTTGTTTTGCTTTGTTTTGCAGTGATAACCTGCATTGATGGAGATTTCCAGTGCTCTGGAGACAGCCAATGCATACCAGTGAGTTGGACCTGTGATGGAGAGCTAGACTGCTCAGATGGCTCAGATGAGGACGACGTCAATTGTGCAGGTCATTATTACCATGCATGGCAAACACCAATGATATTTTAAATGTCTCGCAGAACTGACGTAGGCCTATAGGGGTGTGTTCACGCTTCCCTCCAGCTCCAAATGGCAAAATGTGACATGAAATATGGCGTCATTTGGAATAAATGGTTCGCAAACAGAAGAACTATAGTAGGTCTACTTCAGGTTGTGGGAATTGCTATCCGTATATCAAGGGTAGACAAGTCTTCTCTCCTGCCTGAGTTAGGCCTCAAATGACAATCCTAAGTATATGGAGGAACGTGGTCAGTAAAAGTGCCTTGGTCAGCGACACAAGCACTGCGTAATCCTCTGGTTGAGTTCGAACCCGTGACCAAGCTGTGGTATTCACCACAAAAAGCTTGAGTCCAGCACAGAAGACCTTGTCATAGTACTATAGGCCCTTATGGTAGTACTCTTAGTAGAGTTTCAACTGAGATTTAAGTTATCCCTGGATTGCCTAGCTATAGAGTTCCGCATAACGGGGCTGGCCGTTGGCTCCTTCCCTCTCTGTCTATTACGGTTCCTATTTTATGATCTTCCTGTCTGCCTCACTCTTACCATTCACAGCTTCCCCTGCGCCATCCTGTCTGACTGGTGAATTCACCTGCCCTGATGACATCCTGGAGTGCATCCCCTACCGCTGGGTCTGCGACCAGGAGCCTGACTGCGTCGGCGGAGGGGACGAGCTGGCCTGTCCGGGCCAGAGATGCAATGACAACAACCAGTTCCAGTGCGTGAGTGACGGCCTGTGCATAGCAAGCGCATGGACATGTGATGGAGAAAGTGACTGCGGTAATTAAGCACGAAAAGTGGGAAATGGGAACTGGGTTCGATTTCACAAAGCCCGGCCTATACGATTGATCGTAACTTGTGTTACGAAGGATAATACATCGTATGGCTGTATTACATCATAAGTACTTCGATTGATAGTAATTTATGATGAGTTTGGTGAAATCGACCCCAGCCCAAATTCATGATGCCGCCATGTGATATTCGTCACTTGAGTATTAAAGCGAGAATCTTTGGTGAATGGTGACACAAAGTATATGATCGTGCACACCTGCAAATTCTTTGCCAATCCGAGAAGTTTAGTTCTCGAAAAGACGGAATCCACCTTCTGTTTAGTTTGTAACATCAGTGCCACTTCTACAATGGGAGACTTTGGAGAACCGGTCTTCAAGTCAACAGCGCACGCACGCGTAAGCATGCGCAAAACAACGCGCGCATGCTCACATTTGTGTGCACGTGCTCTGTTGACTTGAAGACCGGTTCTCCAAAGCCTCCCATTGTGAGCATATCCTAGAAATGTGGCCTACATCCTGCAGGTTTCATATTAGACCCAGTAACTGGGGCGCTGAACTCCCTTTTTTGAATTTTGGGATTGATGGTGGGTCTAACTAGACTGACTGTCAACCCCAAAATTAAAAAAAGGGAGTTCAACGGAAAGTCGGAAACTTGGATGGTTACTTGAAGCTTCCGTAAATTTCACAGATGACTATGCTGTATTTTTCCTCATGAATCAGCTGTATTTCTGTCACAAAAACCAAAGTATGATATTACCTTTGAATTAGTATAGTCATCTGTCAAATTTAGTGATCTGTTCAATGGGAGACTTTTGGAGAGTCAGTCTTGAGTCAACAGCGTATGCGCAAACCATATACTTGCGCAATTGTGAGCATGCGCCCATTGTATTGCGCGTGCGCTGTTGACTCAAGATCGACTCTCCAAAAGTCTCCCATTGGTGTAGAATGTTAATTGTTGATGGATTGCTTTTGTGCAGAGGATGGAAGCGACGAGTCTGCTTGTCCAGAAACACTCAATTGCACCAGTGGGACAGTACCATGCGATAATTACTGTATACCAAGCACCTGGCTGTGTGATGGTGACACTGACTGCCAGGATGGATCTGATGAAGCAGATTGTGGTGAGTTGGGGCACCTTTTGGCCAGATTGTTATGAGTTTGGGCAACTTTTGGGCAGATTGTTATGAGTTTGGGCACCTTTTGGGCAGATTGTTATGAGTTTGGGCACCTTTTGGGCAGATTGTTATGAGTTTGGGCACCTTTTGGGCAGATTGTTATGAGTTTGGGCACCTTTTGGCCAGATTGTTATGAGTGTGGGCACTTTTTGGCCAGATTGTGGCGAGTTTGGGCACCTTTTGGCCAGATTGTGGTGAGTGTGGGCACTTTTTGGCCAGATTGTGGTGGGTTTGGGCACCTTTTGGCCAGATTGTGGTGAGTTTGGGCACTTTTTGGCCAGATTGTGGCGAGTTTGGGCACCTTTTGGCCAGATTGTGGTGAGTTTGGGCACCTTTTGGCCAGTTTGTGGTGACGTTTGGGCACTTTTTGGCCAGTGTGGTGAGTTTGGGCACTTTTTGGCCAGATTGTGGCGAGTTTGGGCACCTTTTGGCCAGATTGTGGTGAGTGTGGGCACTTTTTGGCCAGATTGTGGTGGGTTTGGGCACCTTTTGGCCAGATTGTGGTGAGTTTGGGCACCTTTTGGCCAGTTTGTGGTGACGTTTGGGCACTTTTTGGCCAGTGTGGTGAGTTTGAACACTTTTTGGCCAGATTGGTTGGTTTGGGCACCTTTTGGCCAGATTGTGGTGAGTTTGGACACTTTTTGGCCAGATTGTGGTGGGTTTGGGCACTTTTTGGGCAGATTGTTATGAGTTTGGACACTTTTTGGCCAGATTGTGGTGAGTTTGGACACTTTTTGGCCAGATTGGTGAGTTTGGGCACCTTTTGGCCAGATTGTGGTGAGTTTGGGCACATTTTGGCCAGATTGGTGGGTTTGGGCACCTTTTGGCCAGATCGTGGTGAGTTTTAACAACATTATTTTGTCCAGATTAATGACCTCAAAATGCAGGACTGTTGATGATACATGCATTCCCTGTTTCATCATTGTCCACAAATCAAGAAAGCTCATTATAGAAATCAATATAGAGAAAATCCTTCCTGACTTTGAGTTGCTTCTCGTTTTACTGTGTGATATACACTATATATTATACAGCGTCAGCGTCAGTGATGTGCAGAAGTGATGACTTTCATTGCTTGGTGACAGACACCTGTATTACTACACTCTGGGTGTGTGACGGCGACGAGGACTGCAGTGACGGTCAAGATGAAGTTGACTGCCCAGCCAAGACCTGTGCACCCGATGAGTTCTCGTGCAAAGACGGCAGCGGCCTAGCCTGCATCATCAATCAATGGGTTTGCGACGGAGACATTGATTGTAGTAAGTCTAGCTGGCCCAACGATCCAACATACAACCAAGCTGATCTCTCTGAATGACTTGTCATTTCCTATACAAATTAATACTATGCTTGTACCACTATAACCCCCCTTTCAGACAGGCATGCCAGCGTCGCGCTGAACCAATGGGAGACTTTGGAGAACCGGTCTTCAAGTCAACAGCACACGCGCAGTCGTGCACGCACATGCAAAACAACGCGCATTGCTCACAATTGCGCAAGCATGGTTTGTGCATGCGCTGTTGACACAAGACCGATTCTCCAAATTCTCCGATTGAAAGGCTAGATTTGAATTAATTAAGTACATAAAAAGAATGATTAGGAGCAACCATGTGGGTCTGATGCTGAAAGATTGTCGGTCTGTTGTTCAGAACAGTGCTAAAGCTAGCGACATCATTTCAGATGTCGTTCTAGTCATCATGAGCCAAACTCAATTCAAATGTATGTGTATACAAATAAGCACTGATCCCACTATGCGTTTTGGCATGGAAATAATTAGACTAGACGTTTGTCGGTCATGTATCATATAGGGTGCACTTTTCAGTAGAACTTTGCCAAAGAATACAAAAACAACAAAATTAATGATTTTGAAGGCAAAGTCAAAGGTGGGGTAGGCCTAATAGTAAAAAACAAAGAATATGATGGCCACAATACCAGTCTTGATGGTTGTGATATACAATGACAACAGTCAAGATCAAAGTTCATTATGCTTTATGTCCATTTCCTTCTCTCAACAACGAAGTGGACAATTATGAACAATGTATGCCGGTCATGAAACGTAAACAACACCGCCCCAAATGTCTTTTACTGAGCTGTTGCTATGGCCGCATTGTTCGTTTGTTTGTAGGCCTAGTTCGCTTGTTGGAAACCAAAATCTGTATTGGGTCAACTATAGGGTCGCTCCTATTCTATTTAGTTTGGAGCGACGCTGGCACGCCTGTCTGAAATAGGGGTAAATCATTTTGGGGTATCGTTGATTTGTCCATGTTTAAGGTGATGGCAGTGATGAGAATGCAGAAGTTTGTGGACAGCAGACTGGACAGCCGTGCTCAGATCGTGAGATGATGTGCAGGGTCTCAGGAGATTGCATACTAGCCAGCTGGTGGTGTGATGGTGAAGAGGACTGCACTGATGGATCCGACGAGATAGACTGTGGTCAGTATGGTCTTCAAGCAAACGAATTATAGCCATTCAGGGGTCGATTTCATGAAACTTAAAGGGATGGTATGTACACGGTAAGACAAAATTCAAGATCACAGATTCACATAAAACTTACACAGTACATGTATAATGGTGATGATAGGAGAATACATCCCATGACGTGTTTTTGTCTGATGCCATATTCGCTGAGAAATAAATGAAACTATTTTCCGATTGGAATAAATCGCTTTGAAGCGTTTAATTATGAACCCATAATATCATTGAAATGTGTAAATGAGTTTTCACTACTATTTTCCTGTGACCAAGATAGCTGATTGAACAACTTCTACAGGTTTGTCAGTTAAGGTATATGATGGATTACATAATGTGCTTTCACTGTCAGCAACGGTTTTGTTGCAAAAACCAGTTCTGTACCATCCCTTTAAAGATTAATCTTAAGATGAGTTTTCAATATAATTACAAATGGGGTATTAGGGAGACACACTAGCACCTAAAAGTGGACATTAGGGAGACATCAGGGCTTAGCACAAAACGTGCTCAAGCATGAAAAGTCTTCCATGATCAAACAAGATTGCCATCCAAATTTTCAAGTGATGTTTATTGCTTTTGACTTGTATTCGGCCATTGTTTGCTGAGCGTAAAACATTCATATGGAGTTTTGGCTGGCATACTGATTTTATTTACCAAGGTTTTTGGTGCTTAAGGAAATTTTGGTGCTTAAGCAGCTTTATGAAATTGGACCCTGTTTGGGAATAGTCTGTGGACTGTGAATCTTCATTCATGTCTCTCCGCAAAAGACTGTAGATTTTTGACTACAATTATCACTATTACAGAGATTGATACTTGCCCACCTGGAAGTTTCATCTGCAATGACGGCAAGTGCCAGGCACCGTCCGCTCGCTGCAACGGCATCAACGACTGCGGCGACAACTCTGATGAACTGGACTGTGCACAAAGCACCCTGCCCGATTTCTTTCGGTGTGGGAATGCCTCCCGTCTGGAGATCTACAGAGTCTGCGACGGAGTTGACGACTGTCAATATGGGGAGGACGAGACCGAGTGCACAGTTCGTAAGTTCAAAACATTAGGTGCATGCATGCGTTTGGATAGGTCACCTAGGTCGCACCGAGTCAGCCCCCATACCATTTGATTAGGTCTGACATCATTCTTTCACCCTGGGCAGCCACCAGTGACCCTGCTCGTGAGCAGAGTCAGTGGTGGGAAACACATCACACGAATGCAAGATGGCGGAAAGGTAAGCAAGCGTGCGATTAGCCCGGCTGTGGTGGCTGATCCGGGTGACGTGGCCCGTATTGACCGAGGGAAGCTACTCAAACGCACCTAATGTGGGAGAAGTATTGGGTTCCCAAATGCCTCATTTCATTGACTTGACTCTCAACTCTTTGCGACTCAACTTAATTAACTGACTCAAGTCAATACCGGGAAATGACTTGACCTGACTAGAGTCACTTTGAGCAAAATTACTCATCTTGACTCACAACTGTGCGCAAAGTCTCATGAACCGATACATTTAGCTAGGACCTTTTCTGACACCATTGTCCTATTGATTTGCTTTTCTGAGCCTCCGGTATCCTTTGGAGCTGCAGTGTCAGTGACTCAAATCATTTTCGAACACTTGACCCCAATAAAGTGACTTTGAGCCAGTGGTATTGTCACTGAATGTGAGCGACTCACTAGCTGCTTGGGAAATTTGCCCCAGGAAGAGAGAGATAATTAGGCAAAGGGCCTGTTTGATGTATAGTTATAAGTGAAAGGACATGAAGCAGGTGAGTGAGTCCTAGGGGGTATACAAAACGGAGGCTCTGGCTCCGGCTCCGGCTCCGGCTCTGTCATCCATATGCTGAAAATATAGGTTGTGGTTTTTCATGGAAGCTGAAGCTCTGTTTTATTGTTCAAACCAGAGAATCTACTCCCGAGCTGCAGCCAAAAATGATACTTGTTATTTTAGAATGGATTCACGAAATGGAGCCAGAGCTTAAGCCTGGGCATCTGTTTCGTAAACCCCCATTGTGAGAATGAGAAACTAGTAATGGACAAACACTGGGTAAATCTGCCAAATTTTGGCCACTATTTACAAGTATGATTTCTTCTCGGACACTGCAGAGCCATGCGCAGAAGATAACGGTGGATGTGGAGACCGAGCATGCATTGATGTCCCCAAAGGCTATTTCTGTGAATGTGGGCACGGATACGAGATCACCTTGTACGGTTGCACAGGTAGGTGTACAAACTCTTCTTGTGTCTACAAAATTGGTATTTCACAATAGTGCTCCGCCATGAGTTTGCAACGTGTTGGTCAATTTGTCGACAAACTACACATCTTTTCATATGCGCATCAGTTTGTCGACTAAATTAATTCCACGCATTGTGATTGGCCAACAAAATGCAAACTCATGGTGGCGCACTATTGTGAATCGACCGTATTAATCATTTAGTTTTCCTCTTTAAAACTGGCAAAGAACACAACCATCCTGACCATGGTGTCAGAGGGTTAATTAAAGGAACGACATAGAAATCTTCCACAGATTTACCTATAACTTACAGGATTTAAAGATGGTGATGATGGCAGAAACACACACTGAGTTAAAAGTGTTCTTCCTGAAATGCTGTTTTTATCCAGAAAAGAGTCAAACCAGTGACCAGAAACAATTTTGATCACTGAAAGATCATGTGAAAAGATTTTAAAATACTGTGGCCGTTTTTCACGGTTTTCTCAAAAGATGGGCACTGTATGGGACTATTAATTTCACAGATGACTATTACTGTATCTTTCGTGATATTTTTGCCCATGAATCTGCATTTCTTTGACAAAAACCAAAGTATGAAATTACCTTTAAGTATGATATACCCTGGCCATGCAGGTTTTACTTTTCATACAATATCTATAACTCTGGCCAGTATTTCCATCGAATTTACGCATGTTCTTATAAGGGCACCCCTTTTTGTGGTTCTCATTTCTTTTTCACCTTGAGGGAGGGTCGGTCGGTCGGACAAAAAAAAAGTTTCAGTGAAAAAACAAATCTGGCTGAATACACACAAAAAACCTACAGAAAATGATGAGATATGTTAATTGTATTCACTGTAATCTGGCTTGAATATTTCTTTTGATTATTTCTGTGATAGAAAGTATAAAAATTTTGGCCTATTGGCAAAATTTGTCTCCAGAAATTCTGGAAATTTTTATTTTTTTTCTTGAATTTATATCATGTCATTCTGGACAGGGTCGGCGGCAAAAAAATTTTTTTTTTTTTCTTCGGTCGGAGCCCAAAATGTGGGTCGGTCGGAAATGAGAACCACAGTAATAAAAAGGGCTGCCCTAATAGAGCGTCCCTCTGATTTCTGCTGTATGTTTCAATCTCAGACATTGATGAGTGCATGCAGTCGCCCAGCCCTTGCCCAGGAATTGACTGCATCAACCTTCAGCCCAACTTCACCTGTGCCTGCCCCAGCGGCTACCTCCAAGATGCCGACGGCCGCACCTGCACAGTTGCTTCCCCTACACCGCCCACTCTACTCATGGCTGATGGCAGGCGCATATTGTCCCTTGATGTCATCAGTGGAGAGGTCGACCTCTATGCTGATGGCTTCAATCAGGCAATAGTGCTCGCCTACGATCCGGTTACCGGCAGCACATACATCAGTGACGTAGTATCGGAGCAAATTCAGAGGTAAAATATTCATTTCTGTTCAAATTAATTTGTCTTGTGTCGATATCAGGTCTTCCAAATTTGCTCTCAGTCCAAAAGCGCTCCGCACTTAAGCTAAAAATAGCATCGGATCTCAGACAAACATTGCAACCATGCAAATGTGTGTGTGCGCGCGTCCATGTATACTACGTGAGTGAGACAATGTTTGTCTGACATCCGGGGATTTTGTGACGTCATTAGTGCAGAGCGCTATTATCATTTACCAACTTTGCTCTCTCTCTCTGGGGCTCATCTCCAGCAAAATGCAAAATGTCAAAACCATGTCAGGCAGTTTGTCGAACCGTATCAGGATTGAAATTACATTCGTCAAAACTGTATGGAGCCAGTATGTCAAACCCTATTGGGCCCGTACCAGTATGTCAAAACTGTATGGTCCAGTATGTCAAAACCATGTTGGGCTTGTACCGGTATATGTCAAAACAGATTTGACCCAGTATATCAAAACCATATTGGGCCTGTAATGATATGTCAAAACTGTTTTGAGCCAGTATGTCAAAACCATATTGGGCCTGCAGGTATGTCAAAACAGCTAGTATGTCAAAACCATATTGGGCCTGCAGGTATGTCAAAATAGCTAGTATGTCAAAACCATGTTGGGCCTGTACAGGTATGTCAAAACAGCTAGTATATGTCAAAACCATATTGGGCCTGTAATGATATGTCAAAACTGTTTTGAGCCAGTATGTCAAAACCATATTGGGCCTGCAGGTATATCAAAACAGCTAGTACTGTATGTCAAAACCATATTGGGCCTGTACAGGTATGTCAAAACAGCTAGTACTGTATGTCGATCAAAACCATATTGACCTTGTACAGGTATGCCAAAACTGTATTAATTAGCCAGTATGTCAAAACCGATATGGTGCAAGTTTATGGTGCATTTACCGTATCTGACCATGTATGTCAAAAACTGTGTCAGACCAATATATTATGTCAAAGATTTTGTCACTTGAGTGAGACTACGTACACATTTCATGTTATTGTCATTGCAGGGTCACCCTATCTGATAATGGCACTGTGAACATCCAAA
Source organism: Astropecten irregularis (assembly GCA_963971285.1). Taxonomy (NCBI): domain Eukaryota; kingdom Metazoa; phylum Echinodermata; class Asteroidea; order Paxillosida; family Astropectinidae; genus Astropecten; species Astropecten irregularis. The sequence goes on from OZ020253.1 coordinate 10,426,976, forward strand.
GAATTGCCGACGTAGGAACTGTTGATGGCCTGGCATTTGACTGGATCTACGGGAACCTGTACTGGACAGACACCTCGGATGACACCATCAGTGTTGCATCATGGGATGGTAGATTCAAGAAGGTACTCGTCGATGAGAATCTGGAGGAGCCTCGGGCGATTGTCGTGGATCCCAAAGAAGGGTAGGCAAGGGACTTGTCAATATCTACATCTTATTAATATAAAGTCTCTTGAGCCAATACCAGAGACCGTCAAAACAATCAGGTCTCAATCAAGGAAGATCTCTAATTTACTTCAGGGCAAGACTTTCTGGGCCGTATCTCTAAGTCTTCAATCTTTCTGGCCAAGTAACAAATATTTTTTATAGGGAAGGACCTTTTTTCCTGTACAAGTGTTCAAGTCTCCTTTAAAGTCACCTGGCAATTAGTTCTGCAAGACGGATGTGAGGTGTGTAAGGCTAAGCACCATAATACTTTTAGATCAAGTGTCAAGTTTTCCAGGCCAAGTGTCAAATCTTGTGGGCCAAGAAGCCAAGTGTCAGGTCTTCTAGGCCAATTCAAGTAGCCAAGTGTCAGGTCTTCTAGGCCAATTCATGTAGCCAAGTGTCAAATCTTGTGGGGCCAAGAAGCCAAGTGTCAGGTCTTCTAGGCCAATTCAAGTAGCCAAGTGTCAGGTCTTCTAGGCCAATTCAAGTAGCCAAGTGTCAGGTCTTCTAGGCCAATTCATGTAGCCAAGTGTCAAATCTTGTGGGCCAAGAAGCCAAGTGTCAGGTCTTCTAGGCCAATTCAAGTAGCCAAGTGTCAGGTCTTCTAGGCCAATTCATGTAGCCAAGTGTCAGGTCTTCTAGACCAATTCAAGTAGCCAAGTGTCAGGTCTTCTAGGCCAATTCATGTAGCCAAGTGTCTAGGTCTTCTAGGCCAATTCAAGTAGCCAAGTGTCAGGTCTTCTAGGCCAATTCAAGTAGCCAAGTGTCAGGTCTTCTAGGCCAATTCATGTAGCCAAGTGTCAAATCTTGTGGGCCAAGAAGCCAAGTGTCAGGTCTTCTAGGCCAATTCAAGTAGCCAAGTGTCAGGTCTTCTAGGCCAATTCAAGTAGCCAAGTGTCAGGTCTTCTAGGCCAATTCAAGTAGCCAAGTGTCAGGTCTTCTAGGCCAATTCATGTAGCCAAGTGTCA